>CBVK0102975204.1:0-11892 GCA_900067695.1 Picea abies
TCATGAGAATATTACAATCCATAATGACTTTGTACACATGGCTTCCAATCTGAATTACACTGGAGATCCATGTGGATATATATCAAATAGATGTTCATGGCCATGAATAGGCAATACAAAGTGGACATACACCATAGGTTGTCATAGTCACGAACAAGACATAGTGGAGTCCAATCTCAAAATCAGTTGCAGATATCTGTATACAATGGAGTAGAATCTGATCTTCCATGATCACTGAAGTCGTATAGGTATTGGTCCAATGAAAGAAAACAACAAATATGGTATGTTGCTACTGTAAGATGGAGGTATTCTACACTATCCGACGAAGGTGCAATTCTACATCATGTGAATAGAGGATTTGAATTCGAACACAATGAGACTTTGTTTGATTAGCAGTCATTAAGGTATACCATTAAAAAATGCCAGTCAACCCATCGATGATGAAAGTAGGTGTCAAGGCACCAAGTACATTCCACAAGTGTGAATAAGGGTGTTGAGGTCGAACACTTGAAGAATCCATCAATCAAGAGACATTGATGTATTCCCAATTGTTGATGGTGAGAGAACCTGTCACTGATGACTGCAAGAGTCTAGGTACTCATAGGACTCTAGGTCTCAATTCCAGAATATATGAGTTGAAGTTGATGGAAGGAGACCCATGGAAAGGAGAGCATTAAGGCATCTCTCATCATTTAGCACGAGGTACAAAGCAATAACTTGATGATTAGGAGGAGCTCGGATGAATAGGATGTTCATGAACCAACGACCATGTGTGTCTCTCACATGCACCAGATGCAAGTAGTACATGAAAGAGGCCCTCTAAATAGAAGCCAATAAGTAAAACTACCGACAAAGGTGAGTAAACCACCAATAGGGCTAATGGAATCAATGCACCGCACAAATACAATGTGTGAATAGATTTCTTGTCGTTGAACACAAGGGAAACCCCCCAATCAATGACCAATGAGAAGATGTTATCTGTTGGGTTGAAGGTTACCTACCAATGATGAAAGTAGATCCAGGGTGCAAGGTAGGACAATAACTTCATGTTATTTTGAGGTTATACATTGAGGGTATGGTCGACATGCAAAAACAATATTTTTGAGAAATGGTTGACATAAACTTTAAACTTCCTTTGAACAAGAGCATGAGACATATGGATAACTCAGGAAACATAGACTTAATAATGATCATTGAAAAAAGCTTGCAACGTAGGAGGCATAAAAAAGATATCGATAGGGACTCGAAGAATGACCATTTGAAGGAGTAAACCCTAAGTAATGAGCTCAAATTCCTAAGGTCAAGATAAACCCAAACCTTGGATGAAAATGGACCCAAGAGTTTGTACTCTATTCAAAGGCGACACGATTGTTGTCGATAAGAGATAATGTTCTTTTCCCGCCCGACTTTTCTTATTTTTATTTTTTCATAGGCAAAGAAATGCTATGATACAAGAGAGGAAATGAGTGTTGGGAGTAAGTAACTAGTTCCAAGTAGTGGAACATACCTATGCTCAATGCAAGGGAATGCATGCATGGCATGGACACTCGGGGGGATGTTTCCTCTACGGGTAAAGGGTGTCAAGCTGCAAAGGATATATGGAAGGAATTTCTTGGATAGTTATGAAAATTGACGAGGCAAGAGTCTTATGATGAGAAAGAGAGAGTCAAAAATAGGCTCAATAATGCAAGTAGGGTAAGGAATGCAATTACAACTTAACTCAAAAATGCATTTTTCGTAGATTTAGTCCCCTAGGCCCGAAAAAGTATAAAATAATACCCAGGAGAACTCTTCTATCCAATGGTGACTAGAGTATTCCTTTTTCATAATTAGTCTACTTGGTCTAGAAAAGGGTTAAACTTATACCAAATAGATTTCCTTTCAAAACCATTTAATGAGTGTGAAAGAGGCAAGTTCACTCGACAATATTTTCACTTTTTTCGGGAGTAAAAAAAGAGCTTAACCAAGACTTGAGGGGAGTCCCACATATAATAGTTAGAATGCTCATGAGTAAGAAAATGGGGTTCAAACGCAAAGTCATATTGGGACTATAAGGAACCCCCAGTCCTATGGAATAAATTCTGCATGGGAACCAAATGACAAAAAAGGTTCTAACTAGGGTAACCATGTTTGGTAAGTCTTTATCACTTAATAACGACACTTCTAGTAGTAGTGAGAAGGTTTCGTGTCACTAAGAAATGGGTTCGTACCTAGGGTGTATGAATCATGGTCATAGGATGATGCAAGAATGCAAAGTAGAGTGAAAACCTATCCTATATGTTGGTGAAAGAATATACCTGCCAGAGGCACAAACAAGGGATATGATGCTGGAAATCCACTAAAAACCCTAGACAAAACCACTTAAAACCAAGTCTTTCCACTGCGCTATTAGTCCATAAAGCCAAAAATAGAAAAGATAGGGTAAAATTGTACCAAGTGGGTAAATTTTTTCTTTAAATACTAAAAATAAAAAAATTTACTATACCGTTTGAGTTTTTTACCCATCTAGTGCTTTTTAGGCCATTTTACCCACGATCTTCTAGTGGAAATTGTGGCAGCTATGATCAATGGAATCAAAAATCATTTGGACCAAGTAAGTTCCCATCCCATTTACTTCCATTTCAATGGTTTACATTTTAGTTTTAGTACCCATTTTTTGAGTATTAGAGGTCGTTACATAGAAACTAGGTTGTACATGGGTGACATTTCATTGAGTCGCGTATATGACCTCATATACGCGGGAAAAGAGAAGCCTTCACACGTATATGAATCCATATATGCGTTCATCATAAGGTTATCCCACATATAAGTATGTAAACAAGTTTCTGAAAGGGATTAACTCAAAAAATGGTCTTTCCTTTCCAGGATGGTTATTGAATGGAGGGAAAGGGAGGATGAGGAGGTAGATGCAGTAGTAGAAAGAGAGGCAAGGGCCCAAAAATCTTTGAAACGATGTGGGATCTATAAATTTTGGGACATCTAAGGAATGAGGGCTCAAGTGAGGTTGCTCCAGTTGTTGATAAACTATTGGGATCTATAGACAAAGGCCTTCAATATTGATGGGAAACCATTGAGAATTGAGGTGGACAATATATGATTTATCACAAGATTGTCTCGCCGGGGCGAGATGGTGAATCTCAAGGCCTGAGGGGCTGGAGGTGGTATGACTATGGAGGATTACATCACCACCCATTATGTTGCAGGCACAGATAAAGTAGGGAGCCAAATCCCTATCAGGGCGAAGGAGAACCTGAGTCTAAAGATCGTTGTGCTTGTACTCACACAAATATCAGGGTTGACCTCGTTGCCCCAGGAATTGAGGCCACTCATGTTCTATGCGGTGGAGTGTTTGAGACCCACTATTTATGACTAGTGTACCTCACTACTGACCAACATGAATATCCAGTTGATGGATTGCAAACAAGGGAGAATGAGGAATTTCAGATTTGCATCCATACTGTGGAGTTTTTTCTTTGAGAGGGTTCCAGGATTGAGCCCTAGAGTAGAGATTACTCCACACAGATTGCGTGATCCAACCATGTCATGGTGGACTGATGCGATGAGGTGACTAGGAGGTGGTAGGGTTCCAACCCCCTACAATGATGATTTCTTTTACTAGTGGCGCCGACAAGTCATAGCCATTGACGACTATCCTTACAGAGGGATTGACTATAGAGGGGATCCTGACATGCCATTGTCACCGGGACTTGTCTATGGAGATATTGGTAAGAAATGGTTTTTATATATTTCATTTTTTTTTTGTTTTTCAATTTTAATAAAGGAAAAATAAAAGCACAAATATTTTTGTATGGTATCAATTATTAAAAATTGCTTTCTTACGTAGACGTAGGTCCGTGATGACTAGAGGGATTCCCACGACATCACTGAAGGGGTTGAGAAGATGAGCTAGTATGTGGGGACGCAGAGAGAGTGCTACAAAATGTGCAAGGGAACCTGTCTCATTTGACGCACAATATTCCTATGGTTCAAGTGGAGGATATGCTAGAGGTGATGCAACAACAAGTGGTGGATGTACCCCGTATGTGGGTGTGACTCTTCTGGCATCTTGAAAACTTCATAGTGTGCTATCATGATACACATCCGACACCATAGGCACAGATTCCATGGTTATGATATGTACTAGCTATATATGTATTTTGAGGGTGTGAGCTCCATTTTGTACTATGACACCATATTTTTTGGACTTTAAATGATGAAATATAAATAAATTTTGGTCTTCGACTTTACTTATATATGTTACAATGTATGAATGTATGAAGGTATTTTCTTTACTTAGTTATGTGACAAATTCCAATCTAAAATGTAAATATCATATGCATCAGATACTTGATTAGAACTTCTAGGGATGTGACTATAAGTAAGAAAATCAAAGTAACGTTCCAAAAGTCGTACCCGTAGGAATCATCATAGTAGAGTAGGACCTCTCACACAGTAACTGCAATTCAACTGACATATAACTAAATGGGAGTTCAGGCGAACTTCTAAAGATTGAACACCATGTGAAATGGAATCATGTAATATCTCTATAATGACGCTATACTCAACCACATTATTCGTTGATGGCTCCAGATGAACGCCACCTGAAGACAACAATTGTCCCTTGGGTGTTTAAATAACCCAAGTGACATAAGCCATGTTCCACATATGATGATTGGAACCATCCGCAAATCCTTAGTAAACCGAAGATTCTTTTGACATCTTCCAACCAACGAAAAACTTAATAAGCAAGACAATGATGCAAAGAAAAAGATAAAGAAGTATATACATTCAACATACGCTAGTATACAAAGGTCATGCTCGAGTTTGAGGGCTCAAGCGTAATACCTTTTAAGATAGATCCCATTTATGGGATCATCCAACATATTCCCCTCATAATCTTCTAATTTGTAGTTTCCTTTCTCTAGGACACATCACACGATATAAGGACTGTGCTACATGGGGTTGAACTTACTTGCCCCCAGTGGTTCTTTGGCTTGGTAATAAAAGAGAACCAAGTCACCCTTAACGTATTGTCGGGGATAGACAAAATTATCGTATTGAACCTTAACACATTGTTTATTCGCTTCAATAGCCATAGAGGCATCTTGATGTTGCTCATAGAGGTGCTCTAGGTGCATGAGGTGTTCTTCAAGATCAGATGTGTCAGGTAGGAGCTCAATTCCCAATTTAAGGGAAGGGATTTCACATTCAATAGGAAGAATCATCTCCACACCATGTACTAACTAAAATGGAGAGAAACCAGTGCCAGTCTTTACCATGGTTTGATATGCCCAAAGTGCAGGGTAAAGCATCACATGCCAGTCAGATTTACTCTAGCTGACAATTTTTTCCAAAATGTTCTTGAGAGATTTATTCACTGCCTCTACTTGTCCATTTTCCCGAGGATAATAAGGGGAAGAATGATTGTGTGTAAACCCGATGCTAACTACGTCATCATTTCATTCTGAAAGTGACTACCATGATCAATTACAATCTCTTTTGGGATTTTGAACCAAGATATAATTTAATTGAACACAAAAAATGTTGCAGTTTTACCATCAGATTTAATGGTAGGCATGGTCTCTACCCATTTAGTGAAATAATCCATGACCACGATAATATGTTGGTGCCCGCTAATCGAGGCTGGGTTGCAATCCATAAAATCCACCCCCCACTTGGTGAAGAGACCGACGATGATGATTGGGTGAAGAGGGGATGGGTGCAAGCACATTTTTTGAGCAAACACCTGGCAAGGGTGACACTTCTTGACCGCTTCAATGCAATCTTTAAAAGTTGACGGCCACAAATAACCGGCGTGCAATATATTTTGGGCTATCACAAGCCTAGATAAATGACCACCACACGCCCCACTGTGACAGTCATTGAGAATAGCTTCAACCTCCTCGTGATTCAAGCAATGATGCAAGATATTATCCACCCCTTGAAGATACAGTGTCACCGATAATAAGGTGGTTCTTAGCCTGATGACGTATATGTCATCCATAGTCTCTCGATAGATGTTGGGAGAGATTCACAGTTTGAATATAGATTACAATGTCTCCATACCAAGGGTTTGAATATGAGATAAGGAAAATATGTTCATTCGCAAATGAATCATCATGAAAATGTCCTCATCCAGTTTAGGGAAGTCCGACATCAGTTTGGAAACAACTAGCGATTTCTTAGATTTTGCAGAAGCGAAATCGAGATTAAATTCTTGAAAAATAATAATCCACTTATTGTGTTTCCCCCTATGATACGCTTGGTAAGGATGCATTGAAATGGATTGATATCCACAACCATGGTAGTTTTTCAAAGTAAGATATAATTTCGTAGTCTCTGAACTGCATCTACAGTGGCCAAGGCCAACTTCTCTACATGAGAGTATTTAAGTTCAGGACCAACCATGTTTTGACTGAGATAGTAGACAATGTGCTCATGGAGATCATCGTCCTTTTGAACCAGTACCATACCAACTGCCCCTTCAGATTCATTGATATAAAGAAAAAAGTCTCTATTGTAGTCAGGGGGCTTCAACAGAGGCACCAATACTAAGGATTTCTTAAGAGCATCGACGGATTCCTGGGCTCGCTCATCCCATATGAATAGAGTGTCCTTCTTCAAAAGACACATGTAAAATTTAGTTAAATTGGCATAGTTCACTATGAAACGATGCAGGAAGTTAGACTTCCTCTGTAAACCTTGAAGTTGTCAAATGTTGCGCGGGAGAGGCAACCAAAGTATTGCCTCAACGTTCATAGGATCCACCATGATCCCATGCTTAGATACTATGAATCCTAGAAGACGACCAGACCTAATGCAAAATATGCACTTGTGAGGGTTCAACCGAATGCGATAATAAAGACATATCTCAAATACAAGTCGAAGGTGAGTTGAGTGATCTACCCTATTACGAGAGTGAGCAACGAGATCATCTAGCTAAGCTTCGACGATATGTTTAAGATCGTGAAATGCAAAGGTCATGGCACATTGGAAGGTCACTCTGGCGTTTTTAAGACTGAAAGGCATTTTCTGGTATGCAAAGGTACCCCAAGGACAAATAAACATCGTCTTGTGTTGATTCTCATGTTTGATTTGAATTTGATTATAACATGAAAATCCATCCATAAAGGAAAATACTTCGCTTCCCGCACATTCGTCAAGAATCTGGTCAATAAAAGGAGTGGGGAAGTTAGCTTTACGACAATCCTTGTTCAGGTCCCTAAAATCCATACACACGTGGATGATTACTTTATTGTTATCTATGAGAATGGGGTTGGACACCCATTCGATCAAGGGAACCAGGTAGATGAAACAAACATTAAGTAGCTTCTCTACTTCTACCTTAATAGCGGGGGCCTTCCTAGGATTTAAACTCTAAGAATTTGTCGAACAAGTTTAGCATTCAGATAGGTTTTAATTTCATGATCGACAATATTGGGGTCAATCCCTGGAATATATTCGTATGACCAAGTGAATACATCTCAGAATTATTTTAAGAGATATGTGTAGATATGAATTTCTTCAGGCAGATAATCCACACCGACATATGCGTTCTCGATTTTACCAGTGGTACGAGAGATGTTGATCGTGACAGTAGGAGAAATATTTTCCATGTTTCCTTCAACATAAATACCATGCGTATCTAAAAGAACCATGGCGTGACCAACCATCTCACTCAAGGTAGATCTAAAGTCATCCTGCTCAATCCTAACAAGCTCCAAGAGAAAATAGGATCGATGATGCATATCGTCCCAAGGCCTATCAGGACCAAACATGGCCTCTAAGATGGATTCATATGAAGGTAAATTATCATCAAGGAAATCTTGTGAACAAGATGATTGAGAGACCCATATGGGCTCTAAAACTGGATCCATCTCGTTCATCCATGAGGAGGAAGGATCTGAGTTAGCAGTAGCTTCTAGAATAGCCTGATACACAACTTCTGCTATTGACAATGGCATTTCCATCCCAATATGCGAATGACCTTCATACGACATAGTCGGGGAAGGTAGGTTCCAAGAGTCATTGAAATACGAAGTACATAAAGGAACAAACCTCATCAATGATGAGGAATCACTGGAAATGACATTAACATGGTGAACTGGTGTCATGAAATCAAAAGTATCCATCAAGGAGGAATACATCCCGACACCAACATTCTTAGTTTCCTGTTGAGAACTATCAATAACATGAACAAAGGTCCCATTGATGTATTAGGACTAGAGTGCGCAAAGGACAACTGAGCAATTGCCACTATCTTCCCTTCGTGAGGAAAACATAAAGTGCAGAAAACTGATGACACAACGACTGTCATGGCATAAGTCAAATTACACCCTAGTAGTAGATTGTAGTTAAGAGGTGCATCAACCACCTTGACGTTGACCTCCATAGTATTTCCACCTAATTGGAATGGGAAAACGAGAAGGATCATGCGGACTCTAAAATAATTCCCATCAAATGCGGTCAACATAGTCATGGATTGAGATAGGGGCGAAGAGCCAATGGATTTCCAATAGGTTAGGGACATCACACATGTCACAACACCTTCATCAATTACAATACATTTGATGGTAATTTTGTGTACTCCACATGGGTTTGAAAGGCCACATGGTAAGGTAAGTGAGGCTTAACATTTGTGACATCAAACTTGATAACCTTCGAACCACACGAGTCTAGAGCTCCTAACATAGATAACAAGGCATTCCTCTTTGAATAAAACGTTTGGAGCACCTCCAAAGCCAACATTGCGCATGGGGTTTGGCCCAAATCTTCGACAATCAAATATTTTTTGGAGGCTCTGGCATTAGGATTGTGGGCAGAGCACTTTAATACTCTTTTCAGAATACGAGGTAGAGGTTCTAACTTATCGATCTACAAGGGTGTTTCTGGGGGAGGAGGAGGCTCTAGACCTACAACAGTCTATGAAGAACCAAAATCATGATATCGAGTGGCTACATCAATCTAAGACTTAACCATATTGACACATAGATGGCCACCTTCATGTGCCGAGGGGTTTGACTCCCACTCGACACATTTCCAGTGTGCCATATTCTAATTATGTGGAAATGGGTTTTTCAGCATAGTGGGTGGCTATGACAAGAGCCTCGAGGCTTCCTCGATTTTGGGGTGCAAGTAGGTAAGGTTATCATCTTTACAAAGTTTACAGGGAAACTTCACCTTCCACTTTTCTTTCTTTCCCTCACCAACATTTATTATTTTATTTATCATTATTATTGTCGTCCTTGGATTTATTACTATTCTTCCCACCCTCACGATTATTACCTCGTCCTTTTCTATTGTTCCCTTCTGGTTGTTGGTTACCATTCAGGTTTGACGAAGACTGTAGAGAATGCACATCCACCAATTGGGTGGTGGTGGAGGACGAAGCCGAAGCTTGTTCTACTAGAGGTTGGCTTAGAGACAAATCTTTCAACTAGTTCATCACCAAGTCTGTAGTCTTAGCATTTGCAGAGCCTATGATGTCATCGGTATGAGGCCCAAGATTTTTTCTAGGATCATGGTTTGACCACGGTGCGTCGGGGATAATTTCATAAAGCATCCCAGATTGAGCATATATAAGGTCCAATAGTTGGGATTTGAAGATGTATTCTTCCTCAGATGTCACTTCGAATGTAGAAACATCCTTCGAAATGTAAGGAAACAAAGACTTAAGGAACCATTCTAATAGAAACTCTAGAGGAATGTAGGTTTTAATCAAGCTATTCCATCTGTGCCACTCTTGGATATGATTAGAGATATGCATGGCTTTATCTTGAAGAATAATCGACAAAATTCCTAGGTCGACATCGTAATGAATCAGTAATTGGAAGTGATTGAGAAAATCCAATACCATCTGACTAAAAGTTTTATAGGTTCCCCCAGGTAGCTCAATGTACCACTTCGCGGTGACCCCCATGAGGGTGCGTTTAAATAGCCTCAAACGAATAGAATCGTCATTAAGGGAGTTAGATGAGCACCAAAGGTGAAAATTAGTCACATGATCACCCAAGTCCTCACCAGGATTGCCTTCAAGTTTTGGAATGTTTGAAGGAAGCTTGGTGGGGATGGGGGGCCATGACGGATCATGACGCACATGGTCATTCATTAACTTTGATAGATCTAACAGATTTAGCGTGGCCAGAAAATGGAGTTGGGGTTGTGACGTTTGAGCCCATGCTCCCATGAACGATTATAGTTGAGAGATTGTAGACCATCCATGGTTATGGTATATACCATGGTCCTTTCTTGTAGGATAATATCCTCCTCCTAACTGATTCATGAAAGGTTGTAAGGGCACCATACCCACATAAGTAAAATGATAAGGATTATATACGTTACCTCTAGACAAAGGAACATCGTGATGGGGGTTGCCCATACCATAAAACTGACTCCCTGTGGATGGAACACTAGAGGACAAAGGGGGATTCTCCATAATAAATGTGTTCGTCGGAATCAACATGGAGGAAGAGGGAATGAGAGACAAAATATAAGAAGTAAATTGACTGCCCATTTGAGCACTCCATCCAGGAGCACTGAAGCTAGGATTAAGCTCGAAGGAAGGAGGATTCCAACCTCCAACCACAAAGACGTTGGGGAATATGACCTCCACCAAAAGAGAAAGGAACAAAAGGAGGCATCATGCCCTCATACCCAAAACTAGGATTCATATTAACTGTTGAAATAGAGGATGAGAATTGCAACGTCATGCCAGGCATACCAAAATAAAAAGGATTAGAAGCCGAAGGTATTGACTGAGAATCATGATTCGACATACCGAAAGGAAATACAAAAGGATTTGTCCCCATGGGCCGAGCAGAGCTCACGGGTTGGGAAACACTAGATGAGGGATCCTTTGACACCCACACCACTAAGGATAAGGGAGTTGAGGGGACCCCACTAATCACAGAGGATAGGGGAGTCAAAGATCTTCCCGAGATGTTCATAACTGACTTAGTACTCATGGTAGGTTGATCACGATCCTTGGAGGTGGAGATATATGCACCACGCTTATTAACTCCACGCCATTTAGAAGGCGGCTTCAGTAAAGGATCAAGATGCGATGGTAACTTCAAAATACAAAGAGACCAATGAGGAGGTTGGTCTTGCTCCACAATGACTCATAACTTGAGATATAATACAAAATCCTAAGGCCAACTAATCATTAGAGAGAACACTCCAAAATAAATCAAAAGAACAATGCACACAAATAAGATATAATGGTTGAAAGGGACCTCTTGAACTAAAGTAGGTATGCCTTGCCCAAAAGGGGCCTGAGACTCCGCAACAATAGAGTGGAGGTGTCATAATCATTTATAAGGACCCTCGTAGGCTTCACAACACAGTCGGTCAGACCCCTTCGAAGAGGAAATCCTCCATAAAGTTTGTGTTTTATCCGACCCTTATCTGACTCAAGGTACCTACAGAATAACCCCTGCAAGTAACTTATGTGGCTACCTATGTCAAGCAACTAAAGTCACCATGATATAACCAATGCTCAGGTGAGTAGTAGCAAGTCTGGTCCACCATATGGGAAGGGTAACAAATCTTGAAATCTCGAAAGCACCGCCTCTCATAGAGGTAAAGCCACTAGAAAGACCCCAAATCCGAATAGACCCCCAGAAATATCTCTGACACTAGGAAGATATTAGAGAGATATCTCCGCAACCAACTTCACGTAACCTCATGCTTAACTCTGGTGTGAACAGGGCCTCCTGAGGACACCAATTATACAATGGGTTTCACCACTCCTTGGTGAGACACATACGTTCAATTTTATAGCCTTAGAGAAGTTTACTCACAAAATCCTATTCCAAGGCCATAGGTCCTATACTTGTTTGTGTACCCTGAAAAATAAAATCGTTTCTAATCAATTTTAATTATTCAACGTTA
>CBVK0102975233.1:0-10350 GCA_900067695.1 Picea abies
AGATTAAAAGAGATCGTGCAAACATGAAGCTCTGGTTGAATCAGAGAAAATATGTTGAGACGATATTGTAGAGGTTTAATATTGATGGAAGTAAACCAATCAAGGTTCCTATTCCTATAGGTGTAAATCTATCTACATATCGGTGTCCCAAGACACAAGAAGAAGAAGAGGACATGTCCTATGTTATGTATGCTAGTGCAATTGGAAGTTTGATGTATGCAATGGTATGTACTAGACCATACATTTCACATGCAGTGGGAGTTTTGAGTAGGTATATGTCAAAACCAGCGAAGGAGCATTGGACAGTAATAAAGAGGGTCTTCAGGTATTTGTGTAGCACTACTGATTATGGATTGTGCTACCAAGGAAGACCAGGATTGGACAAAGTGTTGAACGTACATGGGTTTGTTGATGCAGACTGGGCTATAGATCTGGATCGCAGAATATCTACAAGTGGGTATGTGTTTAACCTATTTGGAGGAGAAAACGGTTGGATGAACAAAAGACAGGTTGTAGTGGCACTCTCAACTACAGAAGTTGAATACATGGTAGCCATGCATGCAAGCAATGAAGCAGTATAGTTACAAAGATTGTGTTTAGGTATTGGGTTGGTACAACGAGTAGTGAGATTAGATTGTGATAGTCAGAGTGCAATCTTCCTGGCAAAGAACCCTGTTTTTCATTCGAAGGCAAAGCATACTGATGTTCAATTTCACTTTGTAAGAGACATGGTTGAAGAAAAGAAGGTGTTGCTAGAAAAGGTTGACACTTTGAAGAATGTTGCATATTCATTGACAAAGTCTGTGAGGTTGACACTTTGAAGAATGTTGCATATTCATTGACAAAGTCTGTGAGAATAGAGAAGTTCTCCTGGTGTAGAGTAACAATGGGCATTGTTGCCCTGGATTGTTGATTATGTAATCATGTGAACCCCTATATACAAAGAAAACAACAAGTGGGAGAATGTTGGGTATGTGTTATATTCTTTGCATGTGTGTGTGTGAGCGCGTCTGATTCGACAACTATGTGTGGACGGGTTTTTCTATTTTAGCGGATTTTGTTATTTTTAGCAGTTTTCTAAATTAATCTCGAATTAAGGGATTAGGGTTTTGGTAGCTACATAATACCTAAAATATTGCATATATTGTATTGTGAATGGTTAAATTAATAGAATGAAGAGTTGAAAGGTTCGACATCAAGGAAGGTTGGTTTTCTCCCGGTTAAGGGTTTCCAACATAAATATATGTGTATTGTGTGTATGAGCCATTGATTAATTTTTGTTTTGCTTAAAAATCTTTATGCATTTCTTTACTTCACAGGTTTAAAACTTACAAATCGTGGTAGTCGTTACTTGTGTGGATAAAGTTTCATTCACATCGTTAATTTGAACTTGAGGTAGAGTGTTGAGTTGTTGACATACATGAGAGATGCTTGAACCTCAACCCCCTCATTAAAGTTTGCTAATTTATTGAATTTTGTATTAAGAAAGGATGGGAGTGTGTGGAGGAATCCACAAAGAAAACTTATTTTTCTTAACAAAGTTTTACATACTTTGTAATATCAAGTTTCACATATTTTGTAACAAAGGATGGGAGTGTGTGGACGAATCCACAAAGAAAGCTTATTTTTCTTAACAAAGTTTTACATACTTTGTAATATCAAGTTTCACATATTTTGTAACATTTTGGGACTCTTTTATTTTTATTGGTATATGATATATTTCTAATTTTTATAAAATAATTTGTCATTTTAAAATGAGTATTTACTTAAATTTTTATAAGATCAAATTATTTTACGTGAAAATAATATTAAA
This sequence comes from Picea abies, assembly GCA_900067695.1. NCBI lineage: Eukaryota > Viridiplantae > Streptophyta > Pinopsida > Pinales > Pinaceae > Picea > Picea abies. Next base: position 1,814 of record CBVK0102975233.1, read on the forward strand.
TTTTTAATAATATATATAACAACATTTAAAATTAAAAGAAAAAAAAATCACTAAATTTTTATTAATATTTTAAAATTATAAAAATTTATAAAAAAAAATCACTTATTAAAAAACAACTCCCTAAAAAAGTTTCAAATCAATCTTCTTTTGATAATGAGCTAGATAAGTAAGAACACAAAAATAAACAAGTCCCTTTAACCAAGCAAATTGATGTAATATAAATATTGCTTTTTAAAACTTTAATAATCTTAAATCAATCGATTAAAAAAAAAGGAAGCTTACAAGATCCCAGTGATGAGATTTCAAAGAAAGGAGCCTCTTTTTCAATATTGTAAAGAAACTAAGCCGATTTTAGATATATTGCCTATAAAATTTGTAATGATATCTTGTCAATAAAATTTGTAATGAGACAAAAATTAAATAAAGGATAAAAAATTGAATATTTAACTTAAATTTGAACTTTATAACGAGAATGTTAAACATTACATTATTTTTTATTTATAATGTAATTATTTTACTTATAATGAAAGATAATAAATATATTTCAATACAACTACATTTCTAAGTCCTTTTAGTTAAACATTACATTATTTTTTTATTATTTATAATGAAAAATAATAAATATATTTCAATACAACTACATTTCTAAGTCCTTTTAGACAAGAGATTGTAAACTATTTTTAACCCTAGCTTATCCTTGGTTTAGTAGAATATTTCGTGACATAAGTTAAGTAATGGGAAGATTTGGAAAGTAAGGGACATTAATTTGGGAGGGAAATAAATAGAAGATCATTCCTTTCTCTCTGTTTGGGTGAGTGTCTAAAGACCATCAAAGAAGAGTTCTAGTAGGAGAGTTATCCCCAACCACTTTAAGATGGGAAGATTTGGAAAGTAGGGGACATTGATTTGGAAGGAGGGAAATAAATAGAAGGTCATTCCTTCCTCTTTGTTTTAGTAGTGTTTAAAAACCATCAAAGAAGAGCTCTAGCAGGAGAGTTATCCCTAACCACTTTAAGATGGGAAGATTTGGAAATTAAGAGACATTGATTTGGAAGGAGGGAAATAAATAGAAGGTCATTCCTTCCTCTATGTTTGGGTGAGTGTCTAAAGACCATCAAAAAAAGAGCTTTAGTAGGAGAGTTATCACCCAACCACTTTAAGATAAAGTGACTTAGTGGATTGAAACACTAGCATGACACGTGTTAAGGAAAAGGTTGGGGGAAGGGGTTACTTTATTTTAATCCCCTGCCTTTCCCTCCCCCTTATTCCTAAAGAAAATGGCATGGTTCCCCTATCCCCATCCTTACTACCTTCCTCAATACGTAAAGGAGCCCTTGGACCATAAAATGAGAAGTGGGAAGATGTACTATAATAGTTCTTACCCAATAGTTGATTTCCAGTATAAGAAAAACTCATCTTTACTTTATATGAATAATAAAATAACACAAAATGAAAATTTGATTCATGTTAATAGTGTTGGTCCATTCATTAGAGATATGGAGTTGTTGGGAGGAATCCAACTATGGTTTCGATCCTCATTCATGATGCGTTACTAGTCATTCTTTATTTCCATGGTGTAGAATATCCTCATCAATCTACCTAATCCAACTGGCTCCAATCCATTCAATTTACAGGTCATCGTTAATTACGTTTCACTAAGACCCCGAGCAAAGTGAAAAAGAAGGTCCTTTCTTTCAAGACCTGGCCTTTTATTTCTTCCCCTTTAGTCTTTCATATGGGAGGAAGGCAAGACATTACTAGAAAACACATGACCCTACTTGAGGTAGTATGAACAATTACCAAAAGGGATACTACCTTTCTTGTAAATACTATCTAGGATGAAACCACCTTTTGGTTATAGAGTAAGATATAAAATTGCTTCTAATGGGTGAGAGCTTATCTTCCTTAGACGTAAGGAAACAAGTTAACAACCCAAAACCCAAAAGCATCTAGAAAGAGTGAAAGTTTACCACCTTACAAACCATTGATGAAGCATTTCAAGTGGTGTGATTTTTCTTGAATAACAATAATAAATTAACACACATTCACATATAATAGTGATAACTATCCTCACTACCAATTAAAAATTAAACTATAACAAATTTACCATTTTCAATTAACTTAAAAAAAAAAAACTATTTCAAACAAGAATGTCACGATGTCATTGTCATGATAGGTAAGGACATTTCTCTATTTCCAAGGTTCATTTTAGAAAAGTAAGGATTTATCTTGCCCTCCTAGCCAAGGTGGCTCTCACCTTGTGGTCCTTTTTGGTTTGTCCATGTGTACTATAACGATGCAAGATGTCAAAAGATAACGATTTCCCCTTTGTCAAACCTTGTACATGATGTCAAGAGATAACTTGTATCTTCTATTCTCTTAAGCGATTTTGAATAGTTGTGAATACGTTCAAACGTAGTTGTCTAATCTACCCACCAAAGGAAATGACAAATGTGGTGCTCTCAACCCTACGTGTACCTCGCTCCAAGGAAACGAACACAAACACACGTATATCTAGTTGTCCCTTACGGATGGCGATGGCGATAGATATATGTGAGATGTCCGGAGTGAAATGTTAAGGGAAGCAACACCACTAATGCATTTCTGATTTTGCCTTCTCTGAAAATAGAAGACCAACAAAGTAGATAAGGGAGACATTATGCATTTTTCATAGTGCTTTGTGGTGGCAAAAATGGAAGCCACTAACTCATCAAGCCTCCACGTACACGCTCCTACTCAATCATATATATCATCTTCCATAATACACATGTTATTATTGATAATTGTAATTTGACTTACAAAAAGGTAAAAGAAGAGGTGTAAACAAGCTTCAACTATATCAACAATTTATGGTTAAGAATGGAAAATTGAGGGGAAAGGAGGACTCTCCTCCTAACCTAATTCCTCGGCTTGAGTAATTCAGGCCCACACTCCTCAAGCTATCAATAATCACTAGTCTTGAGTAATAACATAATACACAAACTCTCATCACTCACAGCCATGCCAACCAGTAATAACATAATACACAAACTCTCATCACTCACATCCATGCCAACCAGTAATAACATAATACACAAACTCTCATCACTCACAGCCATGCCAACCTTTTATGTAGGTTACATGTTTGTACATTTAACAATCATTTACTTGCAAATTTGTAAAATTTGATCATCATTAAGACCCATCTCTCGTCTATTTGTCATAAAAATCATCAACTAAATCCATCAAGTTCCCCTCTACTCTTTTATCACCCTCCCAAAATTTAATATATATAACATGCTTCTTGCCAAGTGGACGATGCATGCATATCTCCCTAATTTATTTTATTAATTTTGTTTAGTTGCATATTTTAATTATTATAAATTTATAATTCCATAATAGTATGCCTTCATTATTGGCATATAATGTTACTTAACCTTCCCCAAAATGCACTTATTATTACCTACAATGTTGTGACATATTATTACAATAAAGACACAAAATATCAATTAAATAGACATCTGAATAACTCAAGCAGACATGTGAATGAAACAAAATATCATTCTTCTTTTCATGGCCTATAATCATTAATATGAAGAGTTGAAGATTGTGTCATACTCCTATCCCCAACCCATGTCATAGAATAATATGAACTTCTTCGTGATCATGGGCCCTGATGGAGAAATGGTATTATTGTTGTGCCTACTATAGAAAATCCAAAAAATCCCAAGCTCATTTATTTCATGGTACATGCCATCACCACTAATAAATCATTAATTTCAACATAATCAAATTAATAACTTTATATATAATCAAACACAGTAATATATATATATATATATATATATATATATATATGATGACATATTATTTAAATTTTAAGAAAATATATATATATATATGATGACATATTATTTAAATTTTAAGAAAGAAGCTTGGTGCAAGGTTCAATAATAAGTTTTGCTCATACTAAAGTCATATCTCGCAAACCAAGCAGGGCTATTTAAGATGTGCCATTATATACACCCTTCCTTTAAGAAACTTATATATATGCAATCATGATGACATCTCAAGATAAGCATTAGCTTATTTAAATTTTAACAAAGAAGCTTGGTGCAAGGTTCAATAATCAACTTTGCTCATACTAAAGTCATATCTCGCAAACCAAATAGGGCTAGTTCGAATGGGCCATTATATACACCCTTCCATCAAAAAATTGTCTTGAAGTTAAGGGCCCAAAAGTTTTCCATGCTCATTGGAAAGACACAAAGACACACATAAGTCAACAATAGTTCTAAGCACTAGTGTGGTTTGGTGTTCATATAGAGTATTTGCTTCTTTTTAGACTATTAAAACTATTACAAAATTATAAGTAATAAAGTCTAAATAATTTCATAAATTTCTAAAGCAACTAATAATACAGGGCTACAATTTATCTTTTGTAAATATCACATATAAGTATTTGAGACAAAATTCTAATAGAAAATATTCATAAATAGAAATAATTTTTTTGGTGATTCATTAGTTATAATGAAAATTTTACTAATTATGCATTAAGTACATATATTTTCTTTCAAGTTCAATAACCTTTGAAACTTGCTTCCACCAACACTATACCAATTTACCTACCAATTTGCCTTTCATTGTCAATTAATTTGCTTAAATAAAATGCCTTTGTACACTATGCACATTGACATGGCCCCTCTCCCCTTCCTAATCTAGTTCAACCAATTTGCCTTCCATTGTCAATTAATTTCCTTAAATAAAATGCCTTTGTACATTATGCACATTGACATGGCCCCTCTCCCCTTCCTAATCTAGTTCAACAATAATAGATCACAATTTAAACACACAACCAAAATTAAAATCCATTTTTGGGTTTGTCAAAGCTACTCAATTTTATTTTGTATTGATTTATTATCAATTATTAGAAATATGTAATTTATTTGCATTCTATAAAATTATGTGTAAATTATTAACAACCACATTAATTTAATTTTTTTCATTAAAACCACTTACATTGTCAAATGAAAATATTATATTGTAAGAGAGATTTTTACAATGGTATTTTCGATGAAGTTCTTATAAACAAGTAATATTAACTCATAGAGAAAAGGCGAGCTTCAAAGCAATAAGCCCCTCCCTTTAAGTAAGAAAGAATTTAATGTAAGCAATTTAGATGTGTTTGGTTGTAACTTGTGATTTGTGTTTCCTAGTAAAGTAAGAAATAAGTTTATGTAAGCACGTTTGGTATATTTGGTCGCAACTTGTGATTTGTGTCTTGTTGTAATTTGTGATTTATTTCTCCTAGTAAAGTAAGAAATAATTGTGTGTAAGTATGTTTGGTATATTTGGTCACAACTTGTGATTTGTGTCTCATTGTAACTTGTGATTTATGTCTCCTAGTAAAGTAAGAAATAATTTTATGTAAGCACGTTTGGTATATTTGGTCGCAACTTGTGATTTATGTCTCGTTGTAACTTGTGATTTTTGTCTCCTAGTAAAATAAGAAATAATTTTATGTAAGCACATTGATATATTTGGTCCCAACTTGTAATTTATGTCTCGTAATAAAGACATGCTCCAAGAACGTAATCAAAATCCGCAATCTAATAAAGACAATAAACCTTTAAGTATATGTGTACCTTGCAAAATTTCTATTCCTTAACATAAATGTTATGAAATTCTTTATGGTTATTTCTATTGTGACAAGATTATATTTATATGTAATTAAATAACGACTAAAGATTATCATGTTTTAAAATACAAAACTTAAAAAAAATAAAAAAATTATAAATATGATATAATTAATATAATTTCATTCATATAAATTTCAAGTTTATTAATGAAGCAACAACATCAATTTTAGGAGATCATTTTGATATTTAATATTATATTGGGTTTATTTAGTTCTTATGTGCTAAATCTAACTTATCGAACTTCTTTTAATATAATAAAATAATATAAATACAGTTTAAAAATAATATAATTCAATAAAGTAATAATAACTTACAAGAACACAAACCAACAATTTCAATGGATTTAAGCCATGATTTTTTAACTCGAAGGACATAGTATTGTCATATCAATTGCCAACTAATCAATGTTAATGATTTAAGAAATTTGAATTGAATTATTTGATGATATGCATTAGTTTATTAATGAAGCAACAACATCAATTTTAGGAGATCATTTTGATATTTAATATTATATTGGGTTTATTTAGTATTTATGTGTTAAATCTAACTTATCTAACTTTTTTTAATATAATAAAGTAATATAAATACTTAAAAATAATATAATTCAATAAAGTAATAATAACTTACAAGAACACAAACCAAATGTTAATGATTTAAGAAATTTGAATTGAATTATTTGATGATATGCATTACTGATGAGACATTTATAAGCTTTGAATTATGAAGAATGTCTTAATAATAATAATTTTGTGATGAATATATCAGATTCTTGAGTGTTTTTCCAAGTTATTCCACAATATACTAATAAGTTAAGTGCAAAAAAATATAACTTCAAAACAATATGATGGATTATTTATGTTAGGATGAAGTCACTTGGAAAATATGTCTTTATGTTTGTGGATAACATGGTTACAACAAATATAGCTTAATCATGTATTCACCACATGCACATATTATGTTGATCTCGACACTAATTTAAATTTTCAAATAAGTATAAGATGCTTGTTCTGTTATGTTCCTTGCAATTAGTCAATGTTTGCATGGCCTCCATGTTTTTATTGTCCATGTTCCATATATGCATTTCAGGCTCAACACCACATAGATAAATTTTGTCGAGGAAGGAGTTGCATTATATCTTTCATCTAAAAACACTCTTATTGTAGCACCCACATCGAATTTAGTAGAGTTTGATAATGTTTATCAAATTGAAATCAATATTTGTCTAATGCTCTGAAGCCACTTTCTAAGGTGCGACAATCAGGCACCAATCCATACAACACTTGAAATCCATGCACCAAAACGACTCATCAACAACAATCACTTGAGTAAACAACCCCTAAATAAACAAATTCATCATTTACCCAATGTATAATCCCGAGCTTGTTATGCAAACACCTTTTGATATAGGTGGTTTATGAGCACAAGGGTGAAGTAGTAGAAAAACTAGGCTACTTGGTAGGAGGTATGCTTGGTCAAATATGTAGAAGGAGTATCTAATTAATGCAACTTCAAGTTTGAAAGGCCGTGCTATCATAATTCTAGTGTAGTTGATAACCAGATCTTTCTTACTTGAGAGGAAGGAAGGAAGTAGGGGTTGTTGAACTTTGCCTCTCCAAAAGGAATAGGAAGGAAGTAGGGGTTGTTGAACTTTGCCTCTCCAAAAGGAATATTTCGTAACCAAAGTCGTGCATCATATTATAATCTACAACATTGCATCCCCCTGTGATTTCATTCAAATAAATTAGAAAAGTAGCATAAATCGAAAAATGTTTGAATCGGGAAAGCAACCAAGGTGGGTAAGCGAGGAGCACACAACAAGCGTTAGTTCAAAAAATGAGGAGGCTTGTTCATTCTCCAAGCCATGAATGGGGAAGGGTTGTGGGTTGGATTCTCGAGTGAAATCAAGGTTTATCTGCTCATTACCTACATAGATATGTAGATCAAATGGAAGGAAGTGGTGTCATTTCGTCCATTCGTCTCATTGGACCTTATAGATTGAGCACATGATAGGCAAGATATCCTATGAGTTATGATGCCTAGCGGGATTTCTAATAAGTCCATTCAAAGGCGTCTTGTAAGTGGATTGAAGGGTAAGGTAATGTAGATCTGTTTGAAGGCCTATTATTGTTATTAGGTTGTTGTGTTTTGTTGGGGTTTTGGAGAGATTAGCCATCTTTATTCCCTGATAATCTCCATTGATAGTTTATGGTTTCTATCTAGTTCTTTTATCATCCATCTAGTAATGGTTTTTAGTCCCATCCTCTCTCTCTCTCTCTAATGAAATAATTTCTCATTTGGGTCCTTCTCGCTATATTAGGTCATAATAGATTCACTGGAGCCCTATTTTGGATCTGTAAGCAACAATTGAACAACGAGTGAGCCATCTCTCATATTTATCAACCTTTGGTGCTTTTCCAAGCCCCTTTGTTTTTCCTTTTTCTCAACGATGAGCCTTATTCAATAGCTAAGGAATTCCTCAATAGTGTAATATCTGAACTAAAATGGAAGGGTTCCATCCCAACTTCCTTTCTCAAATGTACACCTATCATAACACCTACCCCCTCACTTCTGCATGCACTTCATATAAAACATATAGAAATCCCCATTCATGCATGCATTCCTAACTCTCTTCAACTCTAATTCAAAGAGGGGAGATATATATTTGTGTATCTCTTTATCGATCTAAACGGGAACAAGTCGGAAAAGTATAGCTAGATAAAGTAAGCAATTCAGTAAGGACATGCACAAAGCTAAGTAGGACAAGAGTAGCCAAATCCAAGTGAAGATAATAAAATATCCCAAGTCAGTAGCTGATCTAGGTGGATATCAGTGGCCACCCACCTTTTCCAACTGGCTCAA
>CBVK0102975247.1:0-20871 GCA_900067695.1 Picea abies
ATGCATATCGGTAGTTACTGTTATTTCAATATAAAAGTCGTATGTTACAGAAAGTAATTGTTTGTTTATGTTTATATGTAAAGCTTCCGCGAGCATGTTGTATGTATATTTTTTAATTGCATGCAGTTTAAAGAGTAAATCTATGTGGCATTTCTTAGTTGACTACTAGGTATGCCATTGTATGTTCTGCAGTATGGGAACGAAAGTGTTCCCTAGAGTAGCATGGCGCAACCTGATGGCTGGGAATGTTACCGACTGGTGTCAGAGCATGAGTGGTTTCTCTGGAGTGGCATACCCCAACCTGAGGTTGGTCAGGGGGATCGTTACAGTATGGTATCAAAGCTACAGTTCAACACTGAGCTTGGATGGGCCAGAGGGGTGCAATTGAAGTGAATATTCACATAAAAGTACTTCAAAGTGACCAGAATTGGAGTCACGGAGTGTCCTTGGAAAAGGTTGGTGTACTGGTGCACGTGGTAAATTTGGCACCGCGCGGGAAAACGTTGGTGTGCCAGTGTGCGTGGTAAATTGTGGCGCCACGCAGAAGATTATTATGTGTAGATGCACGCGCTGAAATTAGCCTTGCGCGGTAAGCACACACATAGTAAGGTGCACATGGGGTGCGCAAGTATTGCTTAACGCAAAGGATTTTTGTTAGTACGCGCATAAGTATGAGTATAAGTTGTTTCACGACGGTGTATTCAGTAGTGTCCACAGATATTTGAGCACTATGGAATATGTTAAACTTGACATGGTGCATGCATAGGACGAAAATGCATGTGGAATATCGGTGCGCGGTATCGAAACTGTGCGCAGTGGGTATTGGCGCACAATGCTAGAGTAGTGTGTGTAAGTAGTCGGTACGACGAAGAAGAAATGCACAGTAGATTTAGGTGCGCGGAGAAGCGTTTTACCTTGTAATATTTCCATGCACGATAAATATAAATGAACAGGTCAAGTTAATGCGCACAAAGTCGCTTGGAAGGTGATGAGTCTGAGTTTAAATTGCATAATAATAAAAGAAAAAGAAACACATAACCACATCGAAGCATTAATTAAAAAGAATTCCGAGTTTTAATTTCCTCCGATTTAGACAAATGAAAATAAAAATATAAGATTACAAGAAAAAATTATTATAAAAGAAATCAAGATTCATAACATCACCAGATAGAAAATTGTAATAAAACAGTCTAAAATCCGTTTCTGTATTTATATAATCGTATTAATCACAAAATTACAAAAATGTGATGACAACAGTTAGCCTGTTGTAAAAAGGGTCGTTTGAAGAACATGCCTATCATCTCTTGTACTCTTTACCTCCGCTATCGGCTATTCAAAATTCGCTGAGACATGCTTATCTTAGTTGAAGACTTACTTCAACTTAGCGATCTCCGCCTTTAAGGAAGAATCTAACTAGACCGATTGATTCTCTCCAACACTTTTGGCCGCTTCAGCCATAGATTCCTCCTTCTTATTCCGCTTACTCCTCTTCTTCTTAGCGACTGGTCTGTTGATGACTAAATCCTTTATAGTGGGATTCAACCTAGCTTCCAACCATGAGTCTGTAGCTGGATCTATATGAAACTTAGTTGCTAGAATGTGTGTAAGGACCCTTTCCTCCTTATTCGCAGGAAATCCTAGCATGTTGCTCAAATAACCAGTCTCACTCGATTTAGCCTTGTCCATGTATCTTAGGTTGTGGATATCGAAAGGTTTTTTACAGAGATTAGAAAGTCGAGCAGTTGGGGATTACCTCGGTTATGGATACACAAATATCTTCATACTTAGGGAGTGGTAATTATAGAATTTCATTTATGAAGCGTAAACAGATTACATACAAGAGCGTTGTGTTTCCATGCTCGACCAATCCATTTCGAATGATTAGCTTTTGAGTTCGTTACATGGTGACGTTTAGCTAACGTCACATGACTGCAAAGTACTAAATGAGTGAAGTAGGGTGATTTGACTAGCCATCATCCGCTCCACGAGTGGTGGTTTTGACATGTTGAGACACGTGATACTGCGTCTTGGCGAAAGTGGTTTCGACAAACCACCTTCTTGCACAAGTTTATCTCGGAAGGCACTGCACGTCAGTGTTTTCGAGACTTGGGTCTTATCTAGAATTGTCATGGTGATAACATAGGAAATCGGGAGTGATAATGCTGATGTGTATGTTGAATCGAAATGGTGCATATTCTCATGAATTGCTGAATTTTTACCCTAATTAGTTTCGATGGCTGCACATTTTTCAGAATTAAAAACAACTTGATCAGTTCAAACCAGTGAAGAGTCCATAGGAATGGAAGAGGCACAGGGGAATTATAGTCATCTAGAGAAGAGCAGAGCGGTGGATGTCCATTTGGACATGGAAGGAACAAACTCCAATGGACATGGAGGAGAAAGGAATGAAGATATGAATATGGCTGAGACCATTAAGAATTTGTAGAAGGATGTCGAAAGCCATAAAGCTGATAATGAAAGGCTTATGAAAGCCAAAGAGCAACATTATGACTTCAACATGAAGCTATTGGAGGGTTTGAACATAATAGAAAATAAATTGGTTAAGGAGAGTGGCTCAAGTGAATCTGGGAGTCACAAACCTTCAGAGGAGAAAAGAAAAGTAAAAAGTGCTAGTAGACATCATCATCATTCCCAAAGGCATTCCCATAAGAGAGAAAGCAACGACTCAAGTCTATCCCCTGTGAGAAGGTATAAGAGATCTAGGGTGGATGAGTTGCAAGGAGAAATGAACAAAATCAAACCTTCTACATTTGATGGTGAGCACAAGAAGGATGAAGATGAAGAAACATGTTTGCTAGGCATGAGGAAGTATTTGCAATTGCATAATTATTCTTCTCTTGCAGAAGGTAGAATCGTTATCTATCAACTCAAAAGAAAAGCCTCCATGTGGTGGGATCAACTTGTGCAGGTACAACACATTGTAGAGAAAACTGTTACTTGGAGGGAATTCAAGATGTATTTTGAGAAGAAATACTTGACTAAGAGATACTATGACAAGAAAATGAAAGAGTTCTTTGAACTCAAGCTTGGAAGTATGACCATAGATGAATATGAGAGAAGGTTTCTGGAACTGCTGAAGTATGTCTCTTTCATCAAGGATGAGACAGTCAAAATTCAAAGGTATTTAAGTGGATTTCTATTGTTCATCACTGAAAAAATACAGTATGATGATCCCAAGACATTAGAAGAGACCATAAGGAGATCTAAATGCCTATATGATCAACAGAAAGTCAGGCTAGCTTTCCAAAGGGCTTGGTAAGACAATAAGAAATTCAAGGTGGATCAAAGGAAGAAGGGAGCTAAGCCACCATTCTTCATAAATAATCCACAAGGACAAAAAATGCCTAAAGAACCTAGAGCGATTGACACAGGGAGTCAAGGGCCAAGACAACCACCTATGCAATGTTGGGGTTGTAAAGGGGACCATAGGTTCAAAGATTGTCCTCACAGAGGTGAAAAAGGTAGGGTTGTTCATAATGTACAATGATCTGAAACAATGGAGGACATGGGTAGATATGTGCCAAGGATTTATGCAGCCCTAGACAACAAGCAAGCAGAGTATCAATCCCACATGATTGAAGTGGAAGGTATGATCAACAACCAAACCCTTTCTATTTTAATTGATTCAGGAGCTAGTTATAGTTATATAGACCCTAAGATGGTGGAAATTTTGCAATTGCCAAGAAGGAAGCATGGGAAATCCTGGTTGGTACAACTGGCTACAGGAGCCATAAGAAAGGTTAATGAGATGGTTAAGTCATGCCTCATAGACATGAATGGACTGAACACCAAAGCAGATTTGAACATCTTACCTTTAGGTTCCTATGACTGTTTAATTGGGATGGATTGGTTGGACCCACATCATGCTCTATTGGATTGTCATAACAAAGCATTCACTTGCTTGGATGAAGAAGGGAACCAAAGGAAAGTGCAGGGAATTCCTAGGGCAGTAACTGTTAGAGAAATTTCAGCATTGCAGCTGAAGAAATGTTATAGAAGAGGATGTCAAATATTTGCAGCTCATATGGAGGAGACACCTAAAGACAAGGTGTCAAATTTGGAGGATTATGCAGTCCTAAAAGAGTTTGAAGATGTATTCAAGGAAGTACCATGACTACCCCCAAAGAGAGACATTGATTTTTCTATAAATCTGACACCAGGAGCAGCTCCCATGTCAAAGACTCCTTACAAAATGAGTACACTAGAATTGAAGGAGTTGCAAATGCAACTTGAAGAACTTCTGAAAAAGGGGTATATACACCCAAGTGTATCGCCTTGGGGTGCCCCAATCTTGTTTGTGAAAAATAAAGATGGAACATTAAGATTGTGCATTGATTTCATACAATTGAATAAAGTGACTGTAAAGAACAAGTATCCTTTGCCAAGGATCAATGATCTTTTTGATCAATTGAAGGATGAAAATATATTTTCAAAGATAGATCTTAGATCGGGATACCATCATGTAAGAATTAAGGAGGAATATATCAACAAGACCTCCTTCAGGGCAAGGTATGGTCATTATGAGTTCATAGTGGTGCCATTTGGGTTGTCAAATGCACCAACTGTTTTCATGTGCTTAATGAATGGTGTTTTCTAAGAATATTTAGACAAGTTTGTCATTGTCTTTTTGGATGACATTCTTATATACTCTAAGTCAAAGGAAGAGCATGAACATCATTTGAGGATGGTGTTGCAAGTATTAAGGGAGCATAAAATGTATGCCAAATTGAGCAAGTGCTCATTTTATCAGAAACAAATTCATTATTTGGGGCATATCATCTCAAAGGATGGGATAGCAGTGGATCCTGAGAAGATAGAAGCCATTAGAGAATGGTCAACACCAAAGAATGTGACAGAGGTCATATCATTCATGGGCCTTGTAGGATACTACATGAGATTCATTGGAGGATTCTCAAAGATAGCACACTGAATCACTTCCTTGCAAAGAAAGGGTATGAAGTTTCAGTGGACGTCGAACTGTGAAAGGAGTTTCCAACATTTGAAACAATTATTGACAAGTGCTCCAATACTAAGGATTGCAGACCCAAATGAAGATTTCATTGTATGCATAGATGCATGTAATGAAGGACTTGGTGGAGTCCTCCATCAAAATGGATTTGTGATATGTTATGAATCAAGGAAGTTGAAGGAGCATGAAAGAAACTATGCCACTCATGATTTGGAGTTGGCAGCCACAGTGCATGCCCTGAGGAAATGGAGACACTAACTCATGGGGAAAAGGTTTGAGCTAAGAACAGACCACAATGGTTTGAAATATTTATTTGATCAACCAAATCTAAATGCTAGGCAAAGCAGATGGTTAGAATTTCTAAGCGAATATGACTTTGATATAAAGCATATCAAGGGGAAATAAAATAAAGTGGCTAATGCACTCAACATGAGGGTTCATGAACTACATGCTACAACCATCAACATGTACCAGACTGATGTTAAAAGAAAAATTATGGACACTGCAATTACAGACCTGCAATACAAAGAATTGATAGCAAAATTACAAGAAGGTAAGGCACCACAAAAGATGGATATTTATAAGTTGGGAGTAGATGGAATACCACTACATAAGAACAAAATTTTTGTACCAAATGTCCAGGAATTGAAATGTATAATTTTGCATGAGATGAATAATGTTCCTTATGCAAGGCATCCTGGATATCAAAAAACCATAGCAGTGGTCAAGAGCCAATATTTTTGGCCAGGTATGAAGAGAGAGATATCATAATACATCGCAAGATGTATGGAATGCCAGAAAGTTAAAGCAGAACATAGGCAACCAACAAGATTGCTGCAACCTTTGCCCATTCCTGAATGGAAGTGGGAAGTGGTGACAATGAATTTTATTACGGGATTGCCCAAAAAAGGCAAGCTACATGATTCGATTATGGTGGTGGTGGACAAGCTTACAAAAGCTGCCCATTTTATTCCACTAAAAACTACTCACAAGGCAATGGATGTCGTTGATATTTTCATTAAGGAAGTGGCACGATTGCACAAAATTCCTAAAACAATTGTGTCTGATAGAGACTCTAAATTCACCTCGAATTTCTGGAAAGGATTGTTCAAAGGATTCAAAACGAATCTGAAATTTAGTATAGCTTACCATCTTGAGTCTGATGGACAAACATGGAGGGTGAATAGAGTGATAAAAGATATGTTGAGAATGTATGTGATGGATAAACCATCAAAATGGGAATACTACCTACATTTAGTAGTATTCTCTTACAATAATGGGTATCAGGTATCATTGAAGATGATCCCATTTGAAGAAATTTACAGCAGGAGGTGCAATACTCCAGTAAGCTGGGATAACCCAACTGATAGAACAATAGTCGAGCCAGAGTTGCTCAAGGAGATGGAGGACCAAATGTTAAAAATTATGAAGAATTTGAAAGCTTCCCAAGATAGACAGAAAAGTTATGCTGATAAAAACATAATCCACAGAGAATTCAAAGTGGGTGATCATGTTTTCCTGAAAGTGAAAGCTAACATGAGTTCCCTGAAGCTGGGAAGTTGCGCCAAGTTGGCGGCCAGATTTTGTGGACCATTTGAAATCCTAGAGAGGATTGGTTCAGTTGCTTATATGATTTCATTGCCTGCATCTATGTCTATTCATAATGTATTCCATGTATCATTGCTAAAGAAATACATACCTGATGCTAATCATGTTATCGATTGGAATGTTATTCAGGTGGAGCAAGAAGGTGCTTTCCAAGTGCATTTAGTGCACATTTTGGACCGGAAAATTAAACAACTACAGAATGAAGCCATAGGGCTTGTAAAGGTCCAATGGACCCAGTACAAACCTGAAGACGCTACTTGGGATCATGAGGATGCAATGCGGGCAAAATATCCACATCTTTTTGATTTTTTTTTTTTTTTGGAAATTTTGTTGTATATGGGTACATGATGCACTGGGGACAATGCATAAATAAGGGGAGGGGATTGTAATATCCCTCAGCTGAACCCAAATGCAAATGTAATCCAAGCATATTTAAGCTAGTGAGATGTTTAGACATCATTTTTGTAATACACTTTTCATGGCATGGTACATGCATATACTGTGCAATAAAGTGATGTAGTGTGCACATTTATGGATACCACGCATAGTAACTAAAGAGCACACAACCTTGAGGTCAATGGACACCGTGCATAGTAACTAAAGAGCACACAATATTAAGGTCAATGAACCTTTATGTATATAATATGCATTATAGTCTGGTGAGCCAATATTATAAGCCGGAATGCTTATGTTTTGGAATTAGGCTAGAGCGCCTAGATGTTAAAGGCCAGTGCGCCTATTTTGTATATGTATCATGATTAATATAAAATACATCGCTTCACGCAGACCAACCATGATAAAAGAGATGGGGGACTGAACTTCACCATTTAGGGAAAATGGAAGGCCAAAGTTCAAGGGAATATTATATTAATATTTCCTAAAACATAAAGTATGGATAATTATTTTACCCTAAGTTCTAAAGTTGGGGACAAGTGGACAAAAGTAACTTCCTATATGACAAGTGTCAAGTTGGGGACATTCATTCATATCGTGGGGGAACTTAGCTCATTTGGAGACTTCTCATGGATACCTTACCAATAGCCCAACGACCATTATTCGCACAATGACTTTCACGAAGAGTTGACAGTGATTCTCCTCCACACTCAATTATCTAGTCAATGATTCCATGACCATTTCAGTCATACATTCCGTTATCCTTGAGACAACCATTTCACCATTCTTAAGCCTGTTTCTGTAGACCTTTTGGTTGGTGTACCTGGTTAGCTTGGAGCAGGATTGAAGAAGCGGGTTGTCAGGCCCGTGAGCAATTCTCTGAGCGAGAGAATTGCTGGGGATTGATTCCTGAAGGTGCTAGACTTTAGCTACAATGCTTTGAGACTTCCAGTTTGACATGTTGCTGAAGCTATGGAAGAGAAGTGGAGTAGCCGAGGGACTGTTGAGCAGAGAAGGGGCACCCTTCCTTGGGTGGGACAGGCATGTGGAGAATGAGAGGCTGTAGACTGTTAGTTGAGTGAGCACCTGAGACATAGTCTTTCCTTTTGTCCATGAGCCTTAGCCTAGATAGGAACCCTTTACCCTGGGTAGATTTCAGTCCCAGCTCGGGGGTGACTCACTATTGAGAGTGATGAATAGTGTAGTCTGTGGCTGGGAGGTTCGTGGACGGTCTGTATGTAGTTCGTGACAATATTTCCAAGATAAGTACCAGTTGTATGATAAAAATGATATGTTGCTTGTTGTTTACATGCCTATGTTACGGTTTATAATATATGTGATTATAATTGCCTGTATTTTTATGGGTAATTCTCTGTAAATGCTGCATAAATGTAGTTATTGTTATTTCAGCATAAAAGTCGTATGTTACAGAAAGTAATTGTTTGTTTATGTTTAGATGTAAAGCTTCCACGAGCGTGCTGAATGTATATGTCTTAGTTGCATGCAGTTTAAAGAGTAAATTTATGTGGCATTGCTCAGTTGACTACTGGGTATGCTAATGTATGTTCCGCAGTATGGGAATGAAAGTGTTCCCTAGAGTAGCATGGCCCGGCCTGAAGGCTGGGAATGTTACTGACTAGTGTCATAGCATGAGTGGTTGCTCTGGAGTGGCATACCCCGACCTGAGGTTGGCCAGGGGAACGTTACACATAGGTTCCAGACAGCGAGTGCCGAGAGCTAGATGACCTAAGCATAACCCTAGAGGGACCCTATTTTCTTAGAGTACAGTCCACATATTGCCAACGACAACGTCCATCACACTAGCCTAGTCCTGAAGTGGTAGTGGGTCTTGCTCCATGAGGTAATGTGTCCGAGTATCATGGTATGTATCACATTTATTTTTGAATCACTTGAACATGTTGTATTAAATCCTTCTTCATTTCATGACGTTTTCTTGGAAATTATGCTCTTTTCCTTGTTTAAACTTAGGAGGGTTACACAGTGCCCTAGTAAGTTGATTTCACTTTAGGATGGGTTGCTACTGGGTAGATATTTGAAGAGTCATCATCTGTTCCTTCATACTTACCACTTTCCATATTTATTCCTTCCATCTCCCCATTTTTTGGGCATTGAGATTGGATACACTAGGAAGGGTTGTACCTTACCTCGTGGGAAGAAGGGCATAAAGGCTTGGAGGGTTAAAGTAGCTGGCAAGAGTTAAAATCCAATTTTGAAACCTTCGATATGCTTCACCCAAGGATCCCCAAGAAAGCAGTGAAAATATTCTCAGTAAGAAAAGGGGACCCACAAGATAACATGAACACTTAAGGTATTAGTTAATGCATAGGGGGTCTCATCATGAGCCGACCTATTATGACCATAGACATGTAGTGGTATGACATTACCACCTATCTGGTCACCAAGAAAGGATTGTGGCTCTTTGTGGCATAGCCAATAGAAAAGGGGTATCATTACGATCCAACCTTCTCATTTCTGTGAAATGTTTTGTGGATAACACTGTCACCTCTGGTCACCAAGCTAGGAAAGTGGCCCTCCACTATTACCTTATAGAAAAAAAGAAAAGATCAAAAGAAATAAAGCTAAGAATAAATGGAAATGAATGGTCTAGGAAAAAAAATCATTCATGGAAAGGTTCAACTCACCCTACACAAAGGTTCCCACAGGTAAGACACTACATTTCCTTGTTATCACATGCACCCATGCCCAAAGGTTTACCCCATGCCACCTTTTACACTTTCATGAATTGGACCAGAATCCATCTGGAAAACACCCTAGAATTAAGGGATATTACCCCAATAGGACACCATGAGACCCTTTCCAAACCTAAACTTGTCAAAATGCATAACGTCTTTGAGCATTTGTTTGGGGTTAGGGGGGTTTGATGCATATGTTCGAGTGATTTAATTATTAGATGTGATTTGTATGCTATGATCCTTGTGAATTATGGACCCTTGGAGGGAGTATTTGTTGTTAATGAAGGACCTTGCTCGGTGAACAAGTGTGCATGAGGAAATGACTAGTTCATACCTTCATGAGGGCTCAAAGCCCATCGATGGATGATGAGACCCCAGACAAGGGGAAAGAAAAATATTGAAGAATTGCACTAGGAGAAAGAAGGACGTTGCCTTTGGAGGGACTTTGGCAGAGCTAGACCCATGGTTTCATGCTCCTCCCACTTGAACATTGGCCTTTGGAGGCCTTGGACATCATCTTTTCAGCCCTAGACGCCACCCATGAGCTAGGGTTGTCACTATGGAGGCATTCATGAGGCTATTGGCACGTGTGGGAAATATTTTAGGACTTTAGAGGCCAGACGTTCATCTCCCTTTCCCAACATCCTGCACTTGAGGCCCAATGTCACCCTAGAGGGGCATGACATCACCCTTAGAGGGATTCTTAGATGCAAATTAATTTTATTTTGTCAAATTTTTATTTTTGTAATAAACTGTCAAGGTTGGCCCAACAATTTTGAATTTAAGTTAATTTTGGGCCTAATTTGGTATAAATAAACAAAATGTACATTCATTTTTCATCATCACTCTCACTTGGGACAGTGGGGGACTGAACGTTTCGCCCTATTGGGTGTACTTTTCTGAACTAATGAGGCACAACTCTCCTTGGAGGCTTGTTTTATCACTTGGATCAAATTTTGAAGTTTTATGGTGATCTTGAATGGTATTTCATGATTATTCTTGGTGCAAGTAAGTGGACTGTTTCATTTACATTTGTAAATGTTCATGGTAATGGTTTATCTTTATCATACAAGATTATGAAATTACATGACTTATTTAATACTTGAAGTAAGAAACTTAAAGTGCTAATTTTCTCGCTTTTCATTTGCCTAGCTTCATAAATTGATATAATAACTAGTGAAACCCTAGGCCCTAAAGTGCTATCTCCCTTGAGGTATTTACCTAGTTATTGTGCTTAAGATAGTTTTCTTCCACAAACTCTTCAAGAAGAAGGAGGCGTTAGGGCCTAGAAGTTCCTACACCCTAGCTAACCTCCCTTCTTAAGGTCAAGAAACCGAGGAGGAATTAAAGTGCTATTCCTCCTAGGTCTTGTATTTTCTTGAATTGTGTGCATTATCATATGTTCTCAGCCTCAGAAGTAGCCTCCTCCTTGATTCCATTTACCCCTAAAAGGCACTAGTCCTTTTCTCTTACTTCTTGATAAGACTACCAACCTCAACTCAAACTCTTCCACTTGATACTCTACTAATTTACTAACCTAGTATAGATTACTAACCACTAAGTCTGTTGCTGCTAATATCACTGTTACAACCTTTCCTTAGCAGCCTTATCAAGCCTACCAACTAAGTAATCTAACCCAACCTTATCAAGCCTACCAGCTAAGTAAACTAACCCAAAAATTGCACAAGTCAAATCACTATCACCTTGTCTTTAAACTATTTTTTGCTACTATTCTAAAGTGCATTTTTGAAGCTGTTATAATCACTTTGTTGTTGTTGTAACTATTTCTATATCCACTGTTTGCAGCCCTTATCATCCCATACTAACAACAAAACTGCTCAGAAACTTGTGCTATGCAAATTGCTATCATTAAGTGCTAAAAGTGTGTGTTATTTCCTTAGAAAAGTACTATTTTTTGAAGTGGTTTGCTGCTGTCATAGCTATTAATTCACTGCTGTTACAAACACTTTGACAACCCTTTTAAAGTAATTAATTGACATGTGTTAATCTAGAAATTGTAAGTGAAAAAAGTATTATCATTTGCAAAGACTTTATATCTCATTGTTTGTCATCATAATTTGCAATTTCTGGATACATTAATGTTGCTATACATTTATCTTTTGTTCATACATAAGATTGTTTTAGTAGCATACTTCTATTTTGAAGTCACCTATTAAAAGAATTGGTATCATTGGTTATTGTTAACGTTTGTTGTTTCATTGGTAAAGGGAAGGTACTATTCACTTTAATTTCCTCTTGACCCTTTAAACCATACCAAGTGACTTCTTTCATTTGAGTGACCTAGAGAGAGGGGTGGGTTTTACCTTGTCTTATTTCCTTTCATCAACCAAATAGGTCCTGGGACGTCTCCCTTGGAGTGAGTTTTTCTCCTCCTAAATAGAAAAGGGTATCCTGTCAGGGTGATAGTGACAAGATTACCCTCGTGTTACGCCAATATCGGCCTACTTGCCTTTGGGATTTGGACAAGTAGAGATTGTACGATAACATTTTTGGTGTCGTTTTCGGGGAACATCGAGTCAATTTTTCTCAATGACAAATTTTTGGTAAGCCTTTTACTCAAAGCCTTTAATTTATAGAGCTTACCTGGTGACTCCACTGAGGGTGTTCCCCTCACTTCCTTTGATAATCATAGAAGTGTTGTATGGCGACTCTATTGGTGAACAACATTACAATACTCAATCATGGCCTCTCCGTGGAACTCAAGTGATATTTTTAAACCTTTGAATATGAGTGAAATCCTCGGGTACCCTCGACAGATGCCTCCTGAATGCAACCCAAAGTGGTTGCCCAAGTTTTCTGGTAATGATGAAGATACTGCCAAAAATCATATGATGGATTTATGGGAATTCTTTATGTTAAATCTGGTGGATGAAGAAGCCGAAGATTTGGTGATGAAACTTTTCTCGGACACTCTTTATGAAGATGCTAGAATATGGTATGATGGTCTCCCTGATGGAAGCATCAAAACCATGGAACAACTTGAATAAATATTAATGAACAAATGGTCAATTCAAAGGATGTTCCCCTCCTTAGATGTTGAATACATTCCGGGGTATCCAAATTATTTTCCTCTTAGATTGGTGAAAAAGTGTCCAAAATTCAATGGAGACCCACTCTTCACCATTACTCATGTTGAGAGTTTCTTAAGGTATGTGTCAGAGAGTAGTGTAACACATCAAGATGTACAAATCAAATTGTTTTTTCTTTCACTAGACACAAGACAACGAGAGTGGGAATGACATATTCTTAAGCCAAAGAGTGTGTCTTATCTTACAATCCTCATTGAAGAGTTCCTCAAGGAATGGATCCCAAAGATACAAGATTATGGATATGATTTCCATAAGAAAGGACCCTGCCCTAGCCCTAATGAGGAAGATGAAGAGAAGATCGGCGACACGGGTCACCAATCCTTCAAAGAGGAGAGAAAGGTTCCTCATGGCTGTATTGAGGGACGAAATCCTGAAGAGGTGAATATCGAGGATGAAGTGTTGATGCGTGCTCCTCCCTTTGATGAAGCTATCCAAGATCCTATTCCTCCTGCACAAGAAGAAGAGAACAAGGTCAATTGTTTTCCTTTTTAGGTTTTTGATGATACCTTATTCTATGATTCAGAAGGTGAAGAAGTGAGGGATTCCTCGGATGAGATAGACCCTCCATGTTGTGATAAAGGTGAAGATAGGATTAAAGAGGTGAGTCACAAGGATAAGGTATTGATGATTTCTCTTCCATTTGGTGAAGTCATCCAAGCCTTCAATGCTCTTGCAAAGGAAGAATTAAATACGATAAGTTGTTTCCCTTTCCAGGATTTTGATGATGCTTTATTTTATGATTTGGAAAGCAAAAAGATGGTAGAAGATCCCTTGGACATTTTAAGCCCTTCATGTTATGATAAAAGTAATGACATGGTCGATAATATTGATGAGATCATACATGTTGGAAAATGTAAAAGGGATGTGATTGGGTATGATGAGGATCCCATTTATGACATTGAGGGTCATTTCCAAATGTTTCCTTTACAACTATCATATGAGGTTAATACTAATTTTGACATTTGGCAACAAGGAGATGATGTAGTTACAGACATTTTCCAAGCGCCCAAGGATGACCTAGTGCTATGTTCTCATGATGATTTCCGGTCATACCTTGAGGATTTTGATGAGAATTCCTTTGAGCACTTGGATTTGTTCTATGAATAATATTATCAACCACCATTGTGCTCAAATCTCGATAAGGGTGAGGATGTTTCTTTCCCGAAGCATGATACTTGTGACAAGTTTTTCTAGCCCCCTTCGATTACTTTACCTCATTATGTCACTAAGGATGCAGTTGGGAAACGTGTCCCTTGTCTCAAGTTTTCTCTAGGGAAGAGCCTTCTTTTAGAATTCAAGGGTAGGTTGAATACCATAAGAAGAAGTTTATTATCTCAGTCTTTCAACTTTCCCTTAAGAAATTTTTAGTCATCCTATAGATTCTTGTTAGTCCCTTCTCAAACTTCGAGGATTGATGATGTCCAAGGTAGTCAATCTTCAAACTCTTTGAGCCAACCTCTTAAGTCTTCGACCTTTCACGATCCTTTTATGAGATGGATTGAGCACTTTTATAGAAGTGTGAATTGGAATTATTTTGTCCCTCCCTCCCACCTCCATGAAATAGACTTTACGATTTCCTATGATATAATGCATTCTCTAACTCATGTTATTTTTGTTCTTAACTTATCATTGTTTTAGTTTACAATGAAGCACACATGCAAGTGTTACGATGTATTTCTAGGATGGTTTCACTGGTTATATGATTATACCTAACATGTAACTTAGAATAGGTAGGCATTTACATCCATTGTATATACCATTTTCATATCATATTAACATAGTTGTATTTGCATTTTCATATTGTTTTGTTTCACTTGTATATATGTATGTTCATGATTATATGTTAGATTAGAATTGATTTATACAACATATATGGACAAGGGGTGATATCACCACCCTAGATGTTACTAATATCTTTTGTTGAGATTTAGCAAACACATGTCATACTAGAGATGTTGAGGTTATCATGCGCTCTATGGTGAGCACTGTTAATGTTTAAGCCATTATTATAGATGTTTGCATTTCATTAGATAACAATATCATAATCCAAGATCACTGAGAAATACACAATCACAAGAGACACAACATTTATCCTGGGAAACCCTCTAGGGGAAGAAAACCCAAAAAAACTTCCTTAATATAGATAGCCAATACAATGCCAAGAGATCTCTTAAGCTAATACATAAAATCCTCTCCTAGATATGCACCACTCTCTCTCTCCTTTGCCGGTAACAGATCATATCTTGTCTCTCAAATTGAGCAAGTGAGTTGTGTCTAAGTGAGGCACTAGCCTCCTTTATTTATACAAGTTTGGTACGTGTGAAGTGTCTCTTCACTGGCAGGGTTGACTTCTCAAACTGGGTGGGTAAACCCACCTTTATTATATTTTTGGGTCTCTTTAATAACTGCTGGGGCCGACTTCTTATTCTGCCTATTACAATTGTCTTTTGAGCAATTTGCAAAAGGGGATTTGGTCCTTTTACAATAACCAACATGATCAATCCACAATAGGGATTGATCCTATGAATAATATATCAATAATAATAAGAATACTCTTTGCAGTTACATTATTTCAACACTCCCCCTTAACAAGAAGGGTATTCTTCAGCAGCATCATGCGAGAGAGAGAGGACAACATCATCAACAACATCAAGTGGGAGGACAACATCATCAATATCATCTTGGCTGGCATATCTATAAATCATCGGAAGTTTTCTTCATCTGCAACATCATCATTCTCAAAGGAATTGCATTATCATCTGCATCAATATGTATTAGTATAAAAAATGATACATCATCATTATCACAACACAAGGCTGGCTCATCATAATACAAGACTGGCTTTACGTCACAGCTGTCAAGCTGGAAGCTCAATACTTGTCTCATCTCATCGTCTTGCTTTACGTCATAGCACTCAAGCTAGAAGCAAGATACTCATCCTGCTTTACATCACAACCATCAGGTTGGAAGCAGGATACTAAACTGGCTTTACGTCACAGCTATCCATCCGGAAGCTTAGTGCTAGTCTCATCATATCATCTTGCTTTACGTCTGATAACTTGATCAGAAGCAAGGAATGTCTCATCTTGCTTTACATCTGACAACTTGGTCAGAAGCAAGGAACACATCTCATCTTTCTTTACGTCTGACAACTGGGTTAGAAGCAAGGAACATCTCATCTTGCTTTATGTCTGACAACTGGGTCAGAAGCAAGGAACATCTCATCTTTCTTTACGTTTGACAACTCGGTCAGAAGCAAGAAACATCTCATCTTACTTTACGTCTGACAACTAGGTCAGAAGCAAGGAACACATCACATCTTGATTTACGTCTGACAGCTAGGTCATAAGCAAGGAACATCTCATCTTGCTTTACGTCTGACAACTAGGTCAGAAGCAAGGAACACATCACATCTTTCTTTACGTATGACAGCTAAGTCAGAAGCAAGGATCATCACATCTACTCCCCTTTTCGAGGAAGGTCCTTTCGGACTATGCCAAGCTTATCTCGAAAGTACTCAAACTTTACACGAGATAGAGGCTTGGTCAACACGTCAATAACCTGTTTATCCGTGCTAATGTACTGGAGCTTCAAGGCTCCTCTCTGTACCGTGTCTTAGATGTAATGATAGCGGATTTCTATGTGCTTCGACCTGTCATGGAATACAGGATTCTCTGTCATATTTATGCATCTATGGTTGTCACATAGAATTACGGTTGCTCTCATCTCCAAGTCAAATAGGCCGGTCAACAACTTTCGAAGCCATATAGCTTCGCGGCTAGCAAAACATGCAGCAATGTATTCTGCTTCCGCTGTGCTGAGAGCAATACTAGATTGCTTCCTACTCTACCATGAGATCATAGCTATTCCCAAACTAAAACAACATCCTGAAGTGATTTTCCTATCAGAAACAATTCCTACCCAATTTGCATCAGTATATCCACTCAATGTGAAATTATGATCTCTATCATAGCTGAGACCATAATATATTGTACCTTTGAGGTACCTCATCACATGTTTTGCAGCCACTAAGTGAACACGTCTGGGTTCTACCAGAAACTGACTCAAGGTGTTCATGGAAAAACAAATGTCTAGTCTGGTGTTCTTGAGGTACATCAATCATCCAATAATTTGCCTATACAGTGTGGCATCAATCAATTCTGACGATGTATCGACCAACAACTTCAACTTCGCTTCCATGGGTGTATTCATGGGCTTGCATTCCATCATGTCGAATCTCTTTAATATTTTGACTGTGTACTTCTCTTGGTTAAGGAAGATCCTCTCAAGACTCTGCCATACCTCAAGACCTAAGAAATAATTCATTAGGCCAAGGTCTTTCATTTCAAATTCCAAGGCAAGTCTCTTCTTACATTCAGCGATGAGCTTTTCTTGTCCAGTTAAGAATAAGTCATCCACATATAGCAATAATATTACTGGCTCATTATTCATAATTTTGAAGTAGATATTTGAGTCTGCTTTACTCTTGGTAAAGCCTAAGCTCATCAAGTAACTGTCTATACGACCATACCAAGCTCTAGGAGCTTGCTTCAATCCATATAAGGCTTTCTTCAATCTGCAGACATGAGACCTCCTGTCTTCAACCTCAAATCCTTGAGGTTGCTCTAACTTCCTCTTCGATGACACCATTTAGGGAAGTTGTCTTCACGTCCATCTGGTGCAACTTCCACTTCATCTTAGTTGCAAGAGCAATGATGGTTCCGATCAAAGTGTATTTGGCCATAGGAGCGAATGTCTCTTCATAGTCAATGCCTTCCTTCTGGGAAAAACCACGAGATACAAATCCTGCTTTATACTTCTCAATACTTCCATCAACAACATGTTTTATTTTGAAGAGCCATATGGAGGATACCACATCTTTAGTCTTCGGTCTGGGAACTATTTCCCATACTTTTTTCTTCATTATGGATCAGTATTCCTCTATCATTGCATCTGCCCATTCTTTCTTTTGAATGGATTCTTAAAAACATGTAGGCTCCTCTTCTAGGAGGTCACACATCAAATCCATATAACTAGAGAATGGCTTTGGTCTTTTCACCTATCTCGTGGTTCCTTGGGGAACACTGTACTTCTCTCCATCTTGAATAAGCTCTCTATCCCAAGCTGACTTTCTTGTATGGAGGATCGTCATCTGAGGAGGTTCTTGCATTTCTACTATATAATGGTCTTTTAAAAGTTCCTCATCAGGGGAAGTTATGACTTCCCTCTCTGGTTCTGCAGCTCTGGGAACCTCCCTCATTGTAGTATTGGGGATTACGGGTTCCTCTTCAAGCTGGCATATTTTAGATTTCTTGAGCACTGCATCTTCATCAAAGGTCACATCCCTGCTGATCTCAATGTGATGTTGACCTGGTATATAGATTCTGAAGGCCTTGGAGACCTCACAGTATCCCACAAATATTCCCTTCTTTCCTGAAGGGTCCAACTTGTTTCTCTTTTCTTTAGGTATATAAATAAACACTGGACAACCAAATATTTTGAGATGGCTTACCTCTGGATTATTTCCTGTGAACATCTCTTCCAGTGTCTTGAGCCCAAGTGCACTATGGGATAATCGGTTCTGCACATAAACAACTTCCATTTCTGCTTCTGCCCATAAGCACATAGGAAGATCTTGATCATGGATCATAGTCTTCACAGCTTCCAGTATGGTTCTGTTCTTCCATTCAGCTACACCGTTTTTTGAGGGATTATAGGGAGTAGTGAGTTCCCTCTTGATCCGAACATCTTTGCAAAAGTTCACAAACTCTTTTGAGGTATATTCTCCTTCATTATCTGACCTGAGTATCTTGATCTTTCTTTCAGAAAGGTTCTCTATCAAGGCTTTGAATTCCTTGAACTTACTGAACACTTCATCTTCAGTCTTCAAGAAATATATCTAGGTTTTACGAGAGTAATCATCAATGAATGATACATAATATACATACCCGCTAATGGAGGATGATGGAATTGGGCCACACACATCTGAATGGATGAGTTATAGGACTCCTTCTATCTTGTTGTCCTACTTCGGAAAAGGGTTCTTGATATTCTTCCCTTGTGCACATCCATTGCATACACCTTTATGGTCACCTTTGAGTTCTGGTAAACCTGTGACCACTTTGCATATGTATGGTAGCACCTTGTAGTTGATGTGGGCTAATCTTCTATGCCAAAGTTCACATGAGTTTTCAATGGCATGGGTCATAGCAGCCTCTGAGTGACCCTTTAATTTATACAAGCCATTTTCTTCATTATCAATGATGATTGCTTCATTTAAGGTTTCTCCCTTAGCCCACATATGAACTTCTCCATCTATAAAGGAAACTCTAAAGCCTTTCTTTTCTAAAGCTGAAATGGAGAGTAGGTTCTTCTTCAAGCCTGATACATATAGTACTTCCTTCATTTTTAGTGAATTCCCTGAATTCAGTTTATGGTTTGATTCTCCCACTCCCTTGATGGGATATTGGTAATCATCTCCAAGTGTCACTTTCTGAGAAAACTTCTTCTTTGAGATACAAGAGAGAATATTTCTTTGTCCCGTCATGTTCTTGGATGCACCACTATCAACGAGCCAAGTGTTCTCTCCAAGTGTTACAGATCCTAAGAGGGATGAGATCAACACATGGTCTTTGATCTCCTCTCTCATCATCTTTGCGGGTGGCTCTTCATCTTCAACTATATGGGCATGGAGCCTCTTTTGTTTTCTCTTGTATTCTTCTCGTCTAGCTGGACAAAACTTCGCAATGTGTCCCATCTTGTCACAATGATAGCATTGTACAGATGAGTAGTCTCTTTCCTTTCGTTGTCCTTTCTTTTGAAATCTCCTTGGATGAGATTCTTTATGATTGAATTTATTTGATTGTTGAGGCTCTTTATGAGTCTCCTTTTGGAAGTAGGGTTTCTTCCTTCCTCCTTTGGTGTGAGTATCTAGGGCTTGATCATCATCCTTAGCTAGTAATGCTTCCCGATTCGCTACTTTTGTTTCTTCTTGGATGCATTCTTCCCATAGACCGTCAAACTTCAGTTTCTCCTTTCTGGCACATATCATCTGGATGAAGGCATCCCAAGGTTTTGTGAGACCATTTAGGGCCATCATTATGAGTTCGTCTTCGTCTATGGTATCTCCAATAGCTTCTAGCTGTTCTTTGAATTATGAGATTCTTGAATCATTTCTCCTTTCTGCATCCTTGTATTCTTCAGTTGAGTTCTAAGATTCATCTTCCGGTTTATGTTCTTTCCTTCATATAGTCTGGTAAAGGCATCAACAATTTCTTTCGGGGTCTTCTTAGATGACACATAAGGAATCCGATGGTCTTTGATTGAATCTACAATGATTCTTTTGGCCCTTATTGTGTCCTTTTGATGCTTTGCCTTTTCTACAGCATCGTCGGGTTCCGGTAATTCTTCTTTAATGAATCTTGCTAGGTCATTCTCTTCAAGAATGAGGCCAATCCTATACTTCCAGAAACAGAAGTTTTCCACTCCTTCTAACTTGTCAACAAGCTTAATGCTCGCAAACATCTTTACCTGGAGCTAGGAAAATGATCGAAAAATGAAAGTGCTCAAAATAAAAAACTAAACTTACCAGGAGATGCGCTTGGCTGAGGTGAGCTGCCTGGTGTGTTTGGATCTGAGAAAATCCAACTTTTTCTCCTTCAAATCTGATTTGCGGATTTCTGGACTTGTGCTTCTGGTACCTTTGGTACTCTGGTACTTCTGGTACTGGTTTTCTGGTACTTTGTGAAACTAGGGTTTCACTTTCCGGGAGATCCAGCCACTGAAAAGGTGCAATGATGATGCCAAATTGATCCTTAGGGGAGGGCGCAACTTTTGAGATAGTTTTAGGGTTGAAAGCTTCACTTTTGAAAAACCCTAATTTGCAGGTATGACAACAATGACGTTTTTCTCTTGCGAAAGATGCTTCCTTCATCTTGGCTCTGATACCATGTTAATGTTTAAGCCATTATTAGAGATGTTTTCATTTCATTAGATAACAATAGCATAATCCAAGATCACTGATAAATACACAATCACAAGAGACACAACATTTATC
>CBVK0102975301.1:0-32965 GCA_900067695.1 Picea abies
CTATCACTATTATTATTTTGGGATGAGGAAAATAGAGTAAGGATGGTTACGGGGTGAATAATCTATTTTGATGTATTGTTATATAAATAACCACATGATTATTAGATCATGAATTGCAAATAGAATACTTATGACCTTAATAACAATTTAAGGCAATTGATTGAGCTAGTACTCTGATGACACTATAATTTGAAATTTCGCAACTGTTGGGTTTTAGGACTAAATTTAAAAGTATGCCTTGATGTCATTATGCACTTAGACATGCCTTGCACGGTTGTAATGAAGTTGGGATAAGTTGTGTTAATTTTCTAACTTGCTTTATTAATTTCCATTGTCTTGTAATTTGATTAAAAGTACACCTCCCATGAAATACTGTAATGGTAGTAATGAGTTAATAATGACGCACTTCATAAAATGCCTTAATGTAGATAACCTAGTTGTTGCAATCTTGATGGTTATGTTATTGTCCTTAGCTTAGAAGGTTGGTCTGCTTGCCAGGCGGGTTGTAGACACCTCCATGTTCCTCAGAACAGTCACCAGCCTTGAGACCTTAAATGGTTAAAATCGATGGAAACCTGGGCTTGAGCATTTCTTATGTGTCTTGGAGGTCCTAACCATTGCAGGGTAGGACGGGTAGGTACTCAGTCTTACTTATTGTCATTTGATCGTCGTTAAATGCTTGCAATTACTTGTTGGGCGTCTTATGTCGTCTTGTTGTGTTCGTCATGGTTGCGTCTTGTTCGTTGTCGGGTGGCGACACAGAGTCGAATGTGTTCATTTCCCTTGTACATGTGCGCACACACCTTTACAATTTTTTTTTTGCACTGGTTATAAGAGTTTGTCGTCGTAACGAGAAGGATCTTTACATATGGTATCAGAGCGGGTTCAACCCCCGACTTGGGATTTGCTACAACTTTCATTGACATGATTTGATTATACTGTTGTTAATCGAGTTGATTGTGTGCGTGCAAGTAATCATGGTTAGAGGACGCCACAGAGGCAGACGACGGGGTGCTAGGGGAGGAGGCGCGACGCCTCCAGTAGCATCCGCACCTGAGGGGTCTAATCCCCAGGGAGACGAGCAGGTTCTCGGACAAGAGCAGATAGCAGTTGGCGATGTAGTCGGGATCATGAGATCCTTTCAGCACATGTCCGATGCATTGATCAGTCGTTTGGACAGAGATGAGGCCAGAGTGTCGACACCCGCTGAGGTTCCGCTGTGCGCACCGACCGTTACTGGTAGCATTCACCGTGAACTTGAGAAGGTCAAATTTCTCGAGTTCTTTGGTGCCCCGGATGGCGCAGTTGCCGAGGCATGGTTGGAGAACATGGCGATGTGCTTCGCACTTCATGATTATACCTCTAACATGAAAGTCTGCATGGCGGTCTTTCAACTGAAGGGGAGCACTCTTCTATGGTGGAAGACACTCCTACCGCAACTGAACATGGCCGTTGAAGACGTGTCATGGGAACTGTTCGAGGAACGGTTCCGAGAGAGGTACCTTTCAGAGGAATTCATCGAGCATTAGCTCAATGAGTTCAACGCCTTACGACAGGGAGGTCATACGGTGCCCGAGTACGAGGCCCGTTTTATGGAGCTGCTCCGGTATGATTCGCACCTTAACACAGAAAAACTTAAGGTCAACATGTTCATGTTTGGCCTTAACGACAGCCTGCATGCAAAGGTTAGGATTTTGATGCCTCAAACCTTGCACAATGTCATCTAGAAGGCCCTCATAGCAGAGGAGGAGCTTATTAGTGGGCATCAGACCAGGACTCTAATGAGACCAGCAGGGCAGGTTTTATCTGGAACATAGCAGAACCAGACACTAGCGAGACATATGCCGAGATATCGTGGCTTCCAGAGGGGATCCACTTTCACCACACCCCGGCAACTGCCGCATCAGCAGCGGACACCCTATCGGGGACCACAACATTAGCAGTAGCATCACCCACAACAGTAGCAGTTTAGGCCTATTCAGCAGAACAGACCAAGGTTCCAGGCCGATGGGTCGTCATCATCTACTTCCGGTACCAGGACTACTGCGTTGAAGAAGGGGTGTATGACGTGTGGGTAGCCACACTACCAAGGCGACTGTCCTGTGGAGAGGACCAGAGCGTCTGGATCAGCCAGACCCACTACAGTGGGAGATATGGGCAAGTCCCATCGGATCCATGCAGTGGTGAATAACCGCCAGGCAGAGCACCAGTTGACTGTGCTCAAGACGACAGGTACTGTCGCTGACCAGACCCTTAGTATTTTGATAGATCTCAGTGCAACGAGAGTTTCATTTCTCGTGCAGCGCTAAAAAGGATTAAGGTAAAGGCAGTCGAACAGGACGAGTTTAGCTTCGTAGAGATGGCTTCGGGAGCCAAACATAATGTTGGAGGAAAGGTTACGGGTTGTGTCCTTAACCTGGGAGAGTTTGTCACGAGGGCCAACTTGTACGTCACGATCTTAGGATCTTTTGATGTCGTGATTGGTATGGATTGGTTGAAATTGCATGAGGCGATACTCAACTATAAGACGAAATGGTTGATCTTGGTTGATGACGAAGGACAGAGACATGTGATTGTAGGACGGAACCAGGGAGTTTCCCTAAGGTTTGTCTTTTCCTTACAGTTACGGAAGAGTATGCGCAAGGGGTGCAAGCTTTATGCGATCCTTGTGCTAAATGAGAAGGGAGTAGTGGAAGGTATAAAACACCTTCCGGTGGTGAGAGAGTTTGTGGACATGTTTCCGGAGGAGTTACCGGGGATGTCGCCGGAGAGGGAATTGGAGTTTAGCATAGACCTAAAACCGGGGACATAAGCGATAGCAAGGACGCCTTATCAGATGTCGACCCTAGAGCTACAAGAGTTGAAAATGCAACTGAAGGAGTTGTTGGACCTGGGACTAATACATCCTAGTGTGTCACCGTGGGGTGCACCGGTTATTTTCATACATAAGAAGGATGGATCGTGGAGGCTTTGCATTGACTAACGTCAACTGAACAAGGCCACGATCAAGAATCAATATCCCTTGCCGAGAATTGATGATCTGTTCGATCAAATGAAGGGTGCGACGGTGTTATCCAAGATCGATTTACGATCAGGGTATCACCAATTATGGATCAAGGAGGATGACATCCCTAAGACCACCTTTAAGACGAGGTTTGGACATTACGAGTTTATTGTTTTACCGTTTGGACTGACAAATGTCCCCGGGGTATTTATGAGTTTGATGAACGGGGTATTCCGTGAGTACTTCGACAAGTTCATCCAAGTATTCATTGACGATATTTTGATCTACTCTTGGATGATGGAGGAGCATGACGAGCACTTGCGCTTCGTACTATAGTGTCTGCGAGAGCACAAATTGTATGGGAAGTTGTCCAAATGCTCTTTTTACCAATCGAGGATTCACTACTTAGGGCATGTTATCTCCGGTGAAGGTATCGCCGTGGATCCAGCCAAGGTCGAGGCTATTATGGAATGGCCTACATCGACGAATGTCACGGAAGTGCGTAGCTTTATGGGTTTAGCAAGATACTATCAATGGTTTGTTGAGGGATTTTTGAATATAGCAAATCCGATCAAAGAATTGCAGAAGAAAAACAAGAAGTTTGTTTGGATCGAAAAATGTGCGGAAGCATTTCGGAGGCTTAAGGAGTTGTTAACAATAGTGTCGATACTAAAGGTCCCTGACATGGACACAGAGTTCTTGGTATGCATAGACGCATCCAAGGAAGGTTTAGGCAGAGTCTTGATGCAAGACGGACGAGTGATTGCTTACTTTTCGAGGAAACTGAGAAGGCATGAGGAGAACTACGCAACGCACGATTTGGAGTTATTAGCCTTCATATATGCCTTGAAGGTTTGGAGACACTACCTTTTTGGACGAAAATTTGAACTAAAGACTGATCATTGTGGACTACAACACATTTTTACGCAAAGCGACGTGAACGCGCGACAACGACGTTGGTCGGAATTGCTTAGCGAGTACGACTTTGAGATTACTTTCATAATGGGAACAATGAACCGAGTGGTGGATGCTCTGAGTCAGAGACCACACATCTTTTCGGTGTTGCCTCTTCTGATAAATCTACGTGAAAAGATTCTAACTTTATAGCGTGACGACGACTGGTACAAGGAGGTTGAGGGTTTTATCGGACAAAACACAATGATGGTACCACGATATGAGGGATTTTCATTTGATAGCGATGGGTTATTGAGGTTTATAAGTTGGATTTATGTACCACCAAACGACGAGTTGAGGATAATGATCGTTAGCGAGGCTCATAGAACAGTTTACATGGCTCACCCGGGAGTCACGAAGATGAGGGCAGACCTTAAACCCTTATTCTTCTGGATGGGAATGAAGGTCGACATAGTCAACTATGTGGCCAGATGTCTAGAGTGTCAGCAGGTAAAGGCTGAACATACCCAGCTAGCAAGATTACTTCAAACACATGCCATCCCGAAATCAAAATCGGAGGTTATTTCGATGGATTTTATCGTTGGATTTCCACTAACGACAAGGAGACATGACTCGATTTTTGTAGTAGTAGACACTCTGACGAAGAGTGTTCACTTTATTCCTGTGAGTACGACGTATCAGGCACCTGATATAGCTAGAATTTTCATCAGTGAGATTGTGAGGTTGCATGGCGTGCCTAAGAAGATTATATTTGATCGAGGATCGGAGTTTACTGGACGATTTTGGACGAGTTTCCAAGAGGCCTTGGGAACCCAACTTAACTTTAGTACTGCATATCACCCAGAGACTGATGGGCAGACTGAGTGAATGAACCAAACCTTGGGGGACATGTTGCGCATGTACGTGATGGACCAACAAAAGTGTTGGGAAGAATTCTTGCCACTAGTAGAGTTCGCTTACAACAACAGTTAGCAGAGCACCATTAAAATGGCGCCTTTCGAGTTTCTTTATGGGTGATCGTGTCGGACGCCCTTGAGTTGGGATCGGCTTGAGGATAGGGTCCTGGTGGGACCATAAGCGATCCAAGAAATGGAAGAGCAAATGAAAACCATAAGACAAAGGATTGAAGAAGCGCAGGATCGACAGAAAAGTTATGTCGATGCGCACCGATTCGATCATAGTTACGAGGTCGGGGATCGAGTCTTCTTGAGGGTTAAACCGCTTAAGAGTTCGATCAAGTTTGGAAAGGGAGATAAACTCTCTCCTAGGTTCGTGGGACCTTTCAATATTGTGGAGAGAAAGGGGCCCATTTCCTATCGACTAGCCTTGCCTGATTCCTTGAGGCTTATGCATAATGTTTTTCATGTATCTGTTTTGAGACATTATATCAGTGATCCTACACATGTTATTGACATGAGTTCCTTGCAAGTATCAGACGAGGGAGTACTCACGGCTGAGTTGGTCTGCATATTAGATCATCGCGTTTGACAGTTACGACATTGAACGATAGATCAGGTTAAGGTCCAGTGGGACAATTATAGTCTGCACTCGGCAACCTGGGAGGACGCATATGATATACGCCAGGGGTTATTGATGTCTACCAATCAGTCAAGAAGCGAGTGGCACCCTTGGAGCACGTGGTGCATCCTGAAGGGCACGTCACGCAAAAGAAACAAAAGAAGTGAGTGGCACACTTGGAGCACGTGGTGCATCATGAAGGGCACGTCGCGCAAAAGAAACAACCGAGGCGAGTGGCACCCTTGGAGCACGTAGTGCGTCCTGAAGGGCACGTCGCGTTGTTGTTGATGAAGGAACAAACCTAGATGGCCCTAAGACATTTAACACATTGAGAAATTCTTAAACAACCTCCCTAATTAAATGTCACCCAGTTCAGAATCTAAGTCCTAAGTCTAAAACTTCTCTAGGGTAAAATTTTGTCTAACCTTAAGAAAAAGACCCTATAAAAATAAAAATAAAATTTTTAACTAAAAACCACTTAAGTAATAGTTTTAGTCTTCATAAAATTTTTGGGATAAAATGAAGAGAGTAAGAATTTAATTAAAATCAGTGGATTTAAAAATTGTAAAGAAGAATTTAATTGTTTAACTTGTGAAAGTGTAAAGGATATTAAATAATTAATAAAAAGGAAAAGAGGTTAAATTGTGCAATTGCCATTTTTGGCTCTAATGAAAAAGGGAAAGAAGGGAATAATAAAAATTAGGAAACTAAGGAATGGAGGAAACATAATAAGGGAAAGAGGGGAACTTATGGTAAAAAGAAAGGTCAACATAGTAAAGAATCTGCAATTAAGAACCTGCTAAATTGAACTAAATTAGCAACTTCATTTTAGGGAAAGTATTTAAAACCTGTAAGGGAATCTAGGGACACCTAGGAGTAAAAATAGAAGTAACTCTAGGTGGGTGAGAGAAATAAGACAATTTAATAAATTAAAGGAATTAGTTAATGGAGAAATGTGGGGGATGGATGACACTTGTACGAAGGAGAGTTTTTAGAATATTTTTATTAAAACTTAAATTAAATGAGATTTAGGGAAAGTTTGGAAGTTCTAAAAGTCTATAAAAGAGAGAGAGGAGAATGAAAAAAGGGGATCGGCTGTTAGCATAACGTTACGCTGCCGGATTTGTGACTTGATTGATTACTTGTGGGGAGTTGGGATTTCCCAGCTCGTATAGGAGTGGTAGCTCGGCCTTGCGAGGCAAGCTGGGAGCTAGACATACCATCTGGATAGTGTGTGGCCCCTTTGTGGCTCGGGGGACTAAGGGGGAAGAAGAGTACCCCTAGCGTTGGCTGGGAGGTATCGGTGAGGTCTCGACGCTCGACAAACAGGATTTGCAAGAAGCGCGCGGACGACACTTGGAGAAGGCAAATAGGCAAAGGTACGCCCTTCGGTTGATTGGTAGACTGTGTAGGATGTATGATTAGATATGTAGGTGTTTTACTTTTGAAATGTATTTGGTTTCTTGCACAGGAGATCCGATCCTCTACCCTGCTTGATTTTGTGACGGACCTTAAATACCCGAATCAATTCTAGTAGATATATGTTGAATTTTGAGTGGAGTTGCATGTCTAAAATGTATTTTGTTTAGAATTTGTGTACTGTAAATGTTTGTAATGAAATCCTTAAGTTAGGAATTATGTAATGTAGTTTATGCATGGTAAATTTGCCTAAATTTGACTATAATGTGTTTTCTGTGTGAAATTTACATGCCTGAATTTTGATCTAGTTTACCTGCTGGACTGCATTTACGTTTAGAATTTAGGTGGTTGAATGCATTAAAGGTCCGATTGACTGTATCCCAATTTATGTTGGATTTGGTTAAATCCTTGAAGTAGTGCATAGTATAGACAATCATGCACACGATGAGGTTGGCGGCATTGCCAGGAATTAGGGGGTTCATGTTCTATTTTGTTTAAAAAAAAATGAGAACTTCTTACGCCGTTTTCTCCACCAAAACCCCTAGTTCGTTCCAGCATTCCATCCTTGAAGCAGGTGCATGATACAGTTGGCATTGAACCCTTTCATATCGTGGATGAATTGCAACTGTAATAAAAATTATCCAATTCACACCTACCAGCAGTGCTCAAACCGTAACTTTCGCCCTGCATTTTTTTTGAATTTAAAACTCGTATCTTTCACCTCTATCATTAAATAGATAAAGAAATTTTCGAAATTCATTCCGGATGGGTGTATTGACTTTGTAAAATTCATTGATAGTCTGCAATCACTTTTCCTGGCAGCTGCCCTTTTTCATAACGACCTTGCATTTAGTCACTGGCATGCGATTTCTTTCTGGCAAGATGCTGTTAATTTCCACACTTTTAGACCGCGTTGACTCTGTGGCAGTATTATCCTTGTTCATTCCTGAGCGTACATTCTTGTATCTTTTTCCTTGTTCATTCCTGAGCGTACTTTCCTTTGTGGCAGCGTTATCCTTGTTCATTCCTGAGCGTACATTCCTGTATCTTTTCCTTGTTCATTCCTGAGCGTACATTCCTGAGCATACTTTCCTTTGTGGCAGCGTTATTGTAAGCGTACATCCCTGTATCTTTTTCTTCACTGTACTTCTCCTTTGCTAAAATACTAAGGAAAATTAAATTTATATTTTGTGCAAAGAAATCGTTTTTTTTTTTCAGAATTTAGAATAGTGTTGCTTATGTGATCATATTGAGTGCATGAGATGTTTCTGGAATTTTATACAGGCCAGAATATCTTTAATTTAACTATCATATTACAGCTTTAACACAACAGCCTCCTAGATTATACTTCAGGCAGTCAGCCCTAGATTGATTCAACAGGTAATTATAGTTATCACCCTTTTATGAAAGCCGTCGGCATCTATGAGCTCCAATGCTAAAGGAAGAAACCCTTGTTCCCATGCCCTTAAGTAAGATGAAGCTATTCCAGGACTCTAAACATACTTGACACAGAAAAGCAAGACAAATAAGTTATTACGGGCCTTTTCACTAGTACTAATTACAGTAACGTGAAACCCTTGGTTTCGATCTCCACACTTTTCATTCCCAGCCTCTTTTTAATTTTAGGCAACATTCCACATTAATCACCTACAGATTTGATTTTTAGTTGATGAACAACTAATGGAGGGTTCTTGCACCAGAAAGCATTGTAGTATCATTAACTTTTTAGTTTCCCCTTTTTAATTTAATTTAAATAAAAATATCTTCTTTTTAACCCTTATCCTTCTATTATGTTATGTGGTGAACCATTATGTACATGAACTCTTATAGTGTAGATTCCTTATTTATTCAGTATGGATGAGGTGTACAAGTATTACCAATTATGTATTAAATATCTTTATAGGGTCATGAGTGGTTTAAGATTTGTTTTATGGTTCAAGATTTTAGGATTAACATGTTTAAAGGATTGAGGTATTATTTTTATTAATTATTAGTAATAATAATAACATTTACTATCACTATTATTATTTTGGGATGAGGAAAATAGAGTAAGGATGGTTACAGGGTGAATAATCTATTTTGATGTATTGTTATATAAATAACCACATTGATGTATTGTTATATAAATAACCACATGATTATTAGATCATGAATTACAAAT
Source organism: Picea abies (assembly GCA_900067695.1). Lineage (NCBI taxonomy): Eukaryota > Viridiplantae > Streptophyta > Pinopsida > Pinales > Pinaceae > Picea > Picea abies. The sequence goes on from CBVK0102975301.1 coordinate 9,018, forward strand.
AGAATACTTATGACCTTAATAACAATTTAAGGCAATTGATTGAGCTAGTACTCTGATGACACTGTAATTTGAAATTTCGCAACTGTTGGGTTTTAGGACTAAATTTAAAACTATGCCTTGATGTCATTATGCACTTAGACATGCTTTGCAGGGTTGTAATGGAGTTGGGATAAGTTGTGTTAATTTTCTGACTTGCTTTATTAATTGCCATTGTCTTGTAATTTGATTAAAAGTACACCTCCCATGCAATAATGTAATGGTAGTAATGAGTTAATAATGACACACTTCGTAAAATGCCTTAATGTGTATATCCTGGTTGTTGCAATCTTGATGGTTATGTTAAATTGTCCTTAGCTTAGAAGGTTGGTCTGCTTGTCGGGCGGGTTGTAGACACCTCCATGTTTCTCAGAACTGTCGCCAGCCCTGAGACCTTAAATGGTTAAAATTGATGGGAACTTGAGCTTGAGCATTGCTTATGTGTCTTGGAGGTCCTAACCATTGCAGGGTAGGATGGGTGGGTAATCAGTCTTACTTATTGTCATTTGATCGTCGTTAAATGCTTGCAGTTACTTGTTGGACGTCTTATGTCGTCTTGTTGTGTTCGTCGTGGTTGTGTCTTGTTCGTCGTCGGGTGGCGACAAAGAGTCAAATGTGTTCATTTCCCTTGTACATGCGCGCACACACCTTTACAAAAAAAAAAATGCACTGGTTATAAGAGTTTGTTGCCGTAACGAGGAGGATCTTTACACATAATCCTTCAACTGTTCTTTTCAAAAGGGTATATTTAGATTTTAGTTTTAAGTAAAAATTAAGATAGATACAAGGTGTAGAAAAACATGTGTTTAAAATCTGCAACGTTTTCAGCTTGGTCAAATTCAAAAAATTCTAGAAATTATAATATTCATCCGTTAGATTCAAAATTACAGTCATAATAAAATAGAGTCTCTGTAGATTGTTGCACTATATTTCGTTTCTTAAAAACATAAGTTTAATAATAGATACATTGTTGTAGAAAAAAGTAACTCATTATCATTCATTTCATGTTTAAGGAACATACTGTTAAACAATTGTCAAATTGAGATATCAAATAGTGATAAAAAAAGTTTGAAAAATAGTCATTGGAAAGCTAACACAATTCTTCACAAGTTTTGTTTTTAGTGTAAAGTGAAATTCTAAATAAAAAAATTTACTTTTGTATGCCGAAAGTTGAAGAACTTGTGAAAATACTGTTTTTTTTTCTCATAAAACAAGCAAAAGTGTAACCTATCTTCATGATTTCACCCTTAATAATTTTTTTTTTTTTTTAAACTATATGATTAGCAATTTCTCCTAGGAGAGACACAAGGCTCCTTCTAGACCTTTAGCTTAATTGAATTCACTATGTTTACCCCTAACCCTTCCTGAAGGGTAGAATGAATAATATCATAATTGGAGAGAATCATTACTGGTACTATCTACTAATTCATCATCCCATTTCTAATAACCTTTTATGGGTTGGTATGCCCACTTCTAATAACCTTTTATGGGTTGGTAAGGGGGCAAGTGAATAGATAAATACTTTTAAATCTTAGACCATTAACTTGTTTTCTTATTTTTAGGGAAAACAAACTCTCAATCAAATAAAAAGAAATTTAAATTATATCTAAATCCAAAATAACATTATTATTGAATAAAAAAATTCAATATTATATTTTTAATAATCAATTATAATACAATTATTAAATATAAAACTACATATCACTATAAAAGTGTATCTCTACTCCCATATAAAATGTGTTCAAACTAAAAATAGCAATTTAGAAATGTTATGTTATCTTATAAAATCAACTAATAAGTAGAAACTTATCAATTTCACAAAACCATCCAGCTCAACATCATTCACAAATTAATAATTTATATATTTCATTTTTAACGATCAAATTTCAACACGATTATCAAATAAAAAATTATTATAATAATAAAAGTGTGGTCGTACTCCAAATCTGGAACGGCTTATTTTCATTTTTCCACGATCCTAAACGAAAGTACATAGAAATGGTGCTTGTGTTTCCAAGATACTAGAAGGGATATTTTTCCATTATTCTAAGAAAATATATAGAAATGAACTTATATTTCCACGATGATAAGAAAATTATTAAAAAAAAGAAAAACAAGTATGATATACATTTTTCCATGATTCCGTGACAATATATTTAAATAAACTTTATTTTCATGTTTTATTTTTATTTTTTAATGATTTTATTTTTTAAGTTTTCATGTTTATATCGTGATAAATAAGATTGCCAATATAAGAAATAAGATTATTTAATTTAAAGAATTAGTATAAATTAATTGTAATGGATTAGTTTAAATTTTTTATATTTTTTTAAGGATATTTTTTGTTTCATTTTATTTGAAATAGTTAAAAATGATTGGATTTGTAAATTTAAGTAATTAAGTTTGAATAAATTAAATATTTAAATTTGAATTTATACATTTAAAAATACAATTTAAATAACAAAAATTTTATCAAAATTTATATTTTCTTATTCCAACTAAAAAGAACAACATTTCTCCCTCTTTATCAAAATGGTGGAAAAGTGGATCAAAAAGTGGATCAAAATATATGTAGAAAAAAAATTAAAAAAAATGATGAAAAAAGTGGATCAGAATGTATGTGAAAAAAAAATGATGGAAAAAGTGTATCAGAATGTATGTAACTAACGATCCCTTTACCTTCTTCAAGAGGAAAGGCCATTTTTCCATATTAGAAACGTGGTAAAGCGGAAGGACCATTTTCTTCATTACAGTTAGATTGCTCGTCCCTGTGTATGTGCATAGCTTTATGTCTTACATGTACATCTTTGATTTCTTATCACGCGTACCCGGGTATCCAGTAACGTGGACTAATTACCAAATCTCATTATATTTAAAATAAATAATAATAGTTTTTAAGTCAAAAATCATTTAACCAAAAATCATATTAAATTTCAATAAGTTATTTTTCAAGAATAAGTTATTTTTTAAGAAAGGGTTTTTTAATTAAAATTCAAATATATAAATCTGTTCAAAATTATTTGGATTTCAAATATATATAAATCTATTCAAAATTACTATTTTTTTTTTCAATATAAAGAAAAGAAAAATTCAAAATATTGAAAAACTTTAAAACACTTAAATTATACAAAAATATTCACTGAAATATTCAAGAAAAAAAAAAAAAAAAAAAAAAAAAAAAAAAAAAAAAAAAAAAAAATCATTTTATTGAAACTTTACACTACTACTATAAACAGATAAGTAAGAGTTTAGACTACGACTATAAACATAGATGTAAGAGAGAAATTGGAATAACACTAATATTTACTCTACAACTGTGATGGTAATTTATTTCTTCACGCATAAGCAGTGACATCTACTGACTGGGATCAAAAGTTATTCTTACGACACTGGTACTCTTCTTATAACAGAGTAGCAGTATATCAGTACAAACTTTACCTGTTAAAACTCTCACAACACGCAACTTTAAGGTAAAAAACATAAGTGAAAAAAAACTGTAAATACCACACACGTATTTCATTTAACACTAGTTCCATCCACTCTAATGTTTACAAACTCAAACCACGAAGTCCAGAAAAATGTAATTAATGACCGGTACTAACCACGAAATTGTGTATTGTCAATTTGATCCCGCGGTCTCTCAAAATACTCCGAGGAGAAGCACGCTCATCCCGGAGGCCGTCTTCCCATTTTGGGCAGCAATCCACCTCTATTTCTTCAAGATTGGTCAACCTCTGTAATGCCTGGGGCATTTGCTTGAGTTGGTTGCACATTTTAGTTCGCAAGAACTTCAACATTGACATTGCTGTATCCTGGAGATATGGAAAATTTTAGTTCGCAAGAACTTCAACATTGACATTGCTGTATGCTGTATCCTGGAGATATGGAAAATTTTCCAAAAAGTTAAAGTGTTTTATGGTTAGCATTTCGAGTTTGGGAAATGCTCTAGGTTCTCCAAACTCCAGTGGAAACCCAACACACTCTTTGTTATGCGACAAGTGAAGCTTTTTAAGATTAGGAATCTTTTGTAGACCTCTATACTCTACACTAGAGTTATCGCCATCTAATACCAGCACCATGAGGTTCTCAAGCTCAAAGATCCATTTGGGCACTGAGCAGTTACTTAGACGAACGATTTCGAGGCGTTCCATCTGTTCCATGTCCTTGGGAAGACAGAGAAGGCCGCAGGAGGATTTAGTGTTTCCGAAGGAAAGGGATCGCATGTTTGTCATGCCCCCAAAAGTTCCTTCGAGATCAATACCTTCACCTTCTGATCCTGATGATGATGATTGACCATCTATTGTAACTGTTATTGATAGGTCTTGCAGCCGGGTCAATCCTTTCAGATCCGTCCATTGCAACGCTGCATTGGGTGCTTTCGATTCCCTTTTGAATACTAGAGCGCCTTTCAACGTCCTTAAATAGATGAGCTTAGATATTCCTCCAGGCAACGACTTCAAATTTTTGCATCTCTTCACATTCAAATGCAGCATAAATTTGTACCCACCTATCCCCAAATGCAGGCTGCTAAGATGTCGGCACCCACTAATATCGAGAAACTGGAGACGCTTCAGACCACTCAAGGACTCCGGCAGCATCGTTATGTTTGTTCCTGATAAGTTCAGGAACTTCAGTTGCTTTACATTCCCGATAGACATGGGCAATGATCCGATCGAAGTCTGACTTAAATCTAGGACAACCAAATACTTCAAGCTATCAAAAAAAGTTTCAGGAATTGATGTAAGCTTGGTGTTATTCCATAGCAATAGAGTGCGGAGCCCAGGACACTGGATCGCTTCTTTGATTATGGATATATTATTTTTAATCAAAGAAATTCTACGTACGCCCTGGCAATCATCAACAGGCAATTCTTTCAATTCCTTTCCAGGCTTTAACAAACATGTCGATTCCTTATGAGATTCCAGAAGAGCTAAATCGTGCAAAATATCATGCAGTTGACAATACTTTACTCGCCCATCCCAACCAACCCTTGAAATTTCGATCATGCATCGATTTATAAGTTTTTCTATAAAAGAGCGTCCTCGCTGTATTGCATCTCCCGCTTCTTGAGTAGAATTTGAAGTAGATGAAACAAATCCTTCAGCGATCCAGACATGCACAAGGTATTCGGACTTTATTTGAGTATCTGGTGGAAAGGCAGAACAGTAAAGAAAACAAGGCTTCAAAAGACATGGCAAAGCTTGATAACTTAACCGTAGAGAGGGCATGACGCGGTCGTTTATAGCGTCTGCTACATTTACACGATCCATGTCATTTAGACGATCCAAGGTGGATTGCCATTCATTAGGAACCCGTCTTAACCTTGCCATAGAGGCAGCTATTGGTTTGATCGCCAAGGGTAATCCTGAACATTTTTGCACAATATTGCGGGCGATGCTGGTGAGTCTCTGATCCTCTTGCAGTGGATGATTAGCCACTTTCTCCTATATATATATACACATTCTTTAGCCACTTTCTCCGCAATTTCGAAGAAGTGCAGAGATACATTCATCACCGGCTTTCTCGACAATATGGAGAAATGGCCTTCCCACTGGCAAAAGGTAAAGGAATCGTTTCATACCGTAGTTACCACTTTCTCTAGATATCACTTTCTCTAGAATTTCCAGATTAAAGTGCCTTTCCGCTACATATATACATCAGTCACCAACTTTCTTGGCGTACTTCCCACTGGCAGAAGGTAAAGGAGTCGTTTCATACCGTAGTTACCACTTTCTCTAGAATTTCCAAAAGAAAGTGCCTTTCCGCTACAGATATACATCCGTTACCAACTTTCTTGGCGTAAGTACGACAATATGTGAAAATATAATTTCCATAGTAGAAGCTAAAGGGATAGAAATGGAAAAAAGGTCTTTCCATTGTTAGAAGGTAAAGGAATCGTTACTGACTCACTTTCTCCACACCTTCCAAAAAGTGCCTTGCCACTACAAACATACAATCGTGACCAACTTTCTCCTCGTTATGGAAAAATGGTTTTTCCGCGTTACCAACTTTCTCCTCAATATGGAAAATGGTCCTTCCGCGTTACCACGTTTCTAATTGTCCAAATGCAGAAAATGGGTAGTGTTGTTGTATGTAGCTGGTAGGCCTTTTTCCAATGCCATATCTTTGCATATCTTTTCTTTTTCCAATGCATATCTTTGCAAAGATATGCCTTTTTACATATCTTTGCTTTTTCCAATGCCATCCATGTATGCTTCTGTAATCATTATCTTTTATAAATAATCCCATATACTTGCACTGAGCATCAAATGGAGGAGTCTCAAATGGTAGAAACTTAGAAATGGATGACAGGAGGAAAGCTAGTTATTGATTTCCTTTGAATAATAAACATTTCAATTAGAAGAGAAGAAATTTCTTAAAACTTTGTAATGTCCTCTAACTTCCCTTACAATGGCTACACCAAAGAACATGAGAACTAGTTGTGTTTATATTAGATGAAATCCTAACCCTCTTTATCAACCCACCTTTTTATCTCTAAATATGCATCTTGTAAGGTTGTCTACCACTAGAAGGAATAAAAGCAACGAGAGGGGAGAACCTTGGAAAAGACCCTAGGATGGAGTGAAGAAGGTAGAATCCAAACCATTTATAACAACAACAAAAGCCACCAAATAATAGCACTCTTCAATAAGGGTGGGTGAAGTCTCAAATAGATGATAATACGACTTCAATAAACGATATGGATTCAATAATACTTTTGATTAGAACTAGAGCCGTAAATGGTAAAAAATTAGAAATGGATGAAATGGATTCTTTGTTAACTAGTGAGACAAGATGAAAACTATTTATTGATTTCCTTTGGCTAATAAAAATTCGCAGAGAAGAATTTTTTTAAAACTTTGAAGTATTCTCTATATTCTTGTACAATGCCTACACCAAAGGACATGAGATCATATACAATTAGAATATGGGTTATGTGCATATTAGCCAAAATCATAACCCCCTTTATCAACCCACCTCTTCATCTCTGAATATGCATCTTCTAAGGTTGTCTACCACTAGAAGGAATAAAAATAGAGAGAGGGGATAACCTTGGCAAAGTCCCCAAGATGGAGTGAAGAAGGTAGAGGCCAAACCATTTATAAGAACAACAAAAGCCACCAAATAATAACATTCTTCAATCTAGGAGATTAAGTGTGAGTGAATTCCCAAATGGATGAGAATAAGGCACATGTATAGCCAACTAAATCTATCAAAATATTTTGAGACATCAATTTTGAGGAAAAATGATGGAAGCTTTTTCATTTTGATCATGTAATATCCTAGTTTTAACCCTTTGGATGCTTTGGATTGAATTGTAATTAAATGGTTATAATAACAAGAGTAAATCCATATGAACCTAGATAAATGACCTCATGTATAAATAATGAAAATATCTTGTATGAATTCCTTATATGTGAAGCTCAAGTTCAAGTCCTGACCAATGAATGTCTAGACATGCATTTCAATACATATGCTTTCTATATACCTTGAGTTAGACTTGTCACAGTGTTCTCCAAATATGCAAATATTATTTCAAAAATTAATATAAAGGTCCACGATTAGCTTCTAAGATAATGAGAGGGGATATAAGTCCACTAGAGGGGAAGAGGAAAATGGGTCGAAGGGGTTAAAAAATAATTCTAAGTTTCCTAAGTTTCCTAACCTTCACCAATCATTTTTTACCATGTTCCTTATTGAAAAATGCAATCACCAAGCATTGAATGGATGTGGTGTTTGGTGGGAAATTATTTCTTCCCTAGTATGAGGTTGTGGGGGTTGAGTATAATGCATGACAAGTGTAAGATACTCCATCCCCACATGAATAAAAACCCCATGGAAATTTGAACCATCTCTTTTTCCATGCACTATCTTCTTGAAAATTAGAATTGAGCATTCTTGATTAGTTCATTCATCCATTTATCCATTTGACCCCAATGCACTCCATGCATTTTGATGATCATTTTCATGGAGTGCTCATTCTTAGCAACCATTGGAATCATTAAGTAATTAAATAGAGCCAAGGAAGAGAAGGCTATGAACCTAAGGATAGATATGGAATGATATAAAGGAGAATAGAGGCTAGGTTGATAAGAAAACACTGTCATTCCCTATGGATTGATGCCCATTGAGCGCTCAAGAGCCAATATTTAACTTTGTTGGGTTTTCTTGAAGGAAGAAAACAAGTTAGACTCCTTCCACACACACTGAAGAGCATTGAAGAGGAAGAATATTTCTAAGGGAATCTTGAGTGGAGAAGGGAAATACTTTCCTTACGTTACATGGGGCGGTGGAAGGAGGTGCCATAGCTGGGATGGATTGATGGTTACCTGGGTTTCTCTATGGTGAATTGCTTGGTTGAGGTGGAAATAAATTGGATTGGGTGAGTGATCTGACTGCCCATATCTCATTTCCTTTTCCTTGCTAGCCTCATAATGTAGTTATGGGATGGAAACCATACATAATTTCTTATGATTGAGTGGAAAGTTGCTCGCTAGTAGCCAATTTCCTTCGACTACATTGTTTATAACATAAGAGTTGTAACGACCCTGCTTAAATAGATGTATAGGATTATTAATTATAATTAATTTAATGATCTAACTGTCCCAAAAGTTAGCTAAACAATGATTATTTCTTAAATAACATTAACTAATTAATTATTATTAATTAGTTGTTCATGATTGTCAAGGATTAATTAATTATTAATTGACTCATTAATTAATTAAGTAAAGGATTAAAGGGGGATTATAAATTATATTTTTAAATTAAATCTTACGTATTCGGGAAGGGATAGGACATTAAATATAAGATAAGATAATAAATGAGAAAGGATAAAATAATAAATAAGGGGATAAGGGGCATTAATTACGAAAGGATAAGATAATTAATAAATGGGTAAGGAAAGTAATGATGGAGGGGGAAGTCGGTGAAGGGGCAATATGAGCGGAGAAGGTTAGGAAGGAGGGGATCATTTGACAGGAGATTATTGATTTTGGGGGCTCTCTTGGATGGGCAGAGAGGAGAGTGGAATTCTGAAGTTGGGAAGGTTCAGTACAGGCACCGGTTTGCTGGAGGTTTTGGGCACGGGGGCGAAGATATCCATTTGATATCCTGGAGCTAGGAAGTTACCTAGTTGGTAGGGTGGAACAAAGTTTTGGGCAGTGTTTACACAGTGCAGCAGCGGTCAACAAGGCAAGTGGACAAACGGAGGGTTAGCATCAGACCCAGGTATTTAAAATTATGTATTTGTTTTTATTCTGTTATAAAATTTTAATATTCGTTGTTAAATTTACATGCGTATGTGCTAAAATAGAAAGGAATTATTGAATTTTCATAAATCTAGGAGAAGTTACTGTCTTGTTGTAGAATTACTGGATGTTAAATTATTATGGCCACTACAAGAGTTCCATCTTTCTGTTAAGAATTCATGGTAGTCTAAAGATAATTTGTAGTTTTCTTATGTATGAATTAGAATGCATGATGCATGTTATCTTTTTGTAATGGTTAGAGGAATTTTTCTATGGAATTTGAATTGCCTTAGAGTTTATTTGGCTCAAATTTCCATTGTGGTTTTGATATTATGTTGTGCATTCAAAGCTTGATGGTGACAACCATATTCAGTTAGAGCATTTATGGATATTTTCATGGTCATAGGCCAAGAAATAATATGGAGTAGAGACATTTGAATGAACTTCCAAACCTTGTAAGTTTGAATTCCATTCGAGGCTTGTGAGCCTTGTGTTTGAGTATATGGCCCTTTTTTGAGTTCAAAGTACTAACTTCAAATCATGGGGTCTCCACTTATTGAAACTATGACATAGCACGTGCATTTGTGGGATATTAAATAATACTTCTAATTTCACTGGATATTGATAAACACCTCTCAAAATACTTGTCTTGAACCCCCATCCTATTATGACCCAAGGGGGGCATATATAGGGTAAAATTTATATGATATGATCCCAAGTTAAGAATACATGGGGATACATGTACATGTAATGTGTAAATATATATGTAGTAGGGTCAACCTAATAGTAAAGGGGCCTCATGTGCAGGTGTGAATAGATATATATAGAGATCATTTGTTCATTATTGTGGAGATGTGAATTGTGATGTATGAATGTATTTGGTTATGTGGAGGAGGTTATCCTATTCTTTAAGGAGTTATCATGTAAATTATCTATCTTGGATTTGTGCTCCATGCTCACATTTTGTACATGGTGTGTACTTTTGTTATGTTATGAGATTTTAAGCATTTTGGTTCATTACATTTGGTATCAGAGCATCGATCCTAGGATTTTTCTACCTCAAGAAAGTCATCTTGTAATTTTCAGTATAATTTTTTTTGTGGGCCGCTTCTGATCCAGGAGGATTCAAAATGCTCATAGAGGTACATAAGGATCCAAAAATGCTCAAAAATTTACCAGATAAAATTCTCTCTAAAATGATTTAATTTCATATATCTCAGTGATAGCTTTCCAACGACGCAAAAATCGGCTCAAACTGATTTTTTATGAAAACATTATAGTTGGTCAAAGTTCAGGTCAAACGTGGAAAAAAGTCAATGTCAAAGGTGACACATGTCACCACTAGAAGGATGGCACGTGTCGTGTCCATACAGAAGGATGAAATCATGATGACATCATCAAGGTGATGCAAAATCGTGACACTATGCCATGTGTCACCTAGAAATAGACTTTTCAGGGGTCGATTTGGAGCAATAAAAATATGACACGTGGAATTCGTACATATGACGTGACATCCATACGATGAAGTGGCAAGAAACAAGTGGACCAGTAGATCAACATGTGGTAGTCTGTATGCATATGTGGCAGGTAAGTTAGCATTACAGTTAGCGTTGACATCGTAGAGGTCATACAACACATCCAATGATAGGCTTCCACATGGACCAATGAAATGGTGCCACGTGGCACCTCCCAGAAGGCCAAGTTGGGCTACGAATAAAATTTGTTCCCCATGGGAATCAAACTCATAACCTCTAACTTAACGCTCCAACAAATTACCATAAGGGTGGTTCAAACCATTGTAACCGAATTACAAACACATGTATTTAAAGTTTTTATTATATGGTTATAAATAAATGGCATTTGGGCCAACCCAACCTGCCATTTCTGGAGGTTCTGCCAACTTTAACTGTCGCCAAAATAATTCCAAGGATGCCACCAAATATCTCTCCAAACATTTAGTGCACGGTTGGGGTTCGATTATGACCTAGGCCTATATATGGGCATGAAAGCTAATGCATATCACATAGTGGCACAAATCTTGAGGTGTGCATGGATCCCAAGAGAGGGTGCAGTACAAACGTATGAAAGTGCATGTTAAAGAGAATCCAAGTTTTGGTGTTGCATATATTTATGTGCCATGAGGTACTTTGTCCGAATATAAGCATGTTTATACTCATTTTTCTCATTGTCTCTAGAGGAGCATGATGTTGATGCTATGTTTTTGATAATATGTTGTCTATGAAAGTCTTAGTCCATATTTCCATTTATGAGCACCATAGTGCATTGTTTGGTGTGCAAAGAGGGTAAAATTGAGCCAGTTCAAAATGTGGTCGACTTTGTACTCATTTTTCTGTGAATTTCACAAGGAATTCAATGGTATACTCTATATTTGAGTTTGAGCAGTGAAATTGAAGAGTGACTTCAAATTTTTCTTTGGAACTCCATTTTGTATTTTAATTTGACATTTTGAGATTATGGAAAACAGTCTCACTGTTCAAAAGGGAACCAAAATATGTAGTAAACTCTACCATCAATATTGTATTTTGAGTTATTTTGTTTTATGTTGTGTTATATCATTAAAATTCAAGTTATTCATCATTTTATAAGGTTTTGGATAATAAACACATCATCATTTTTCTGCAAATCACCTCAATACGATAAAAAATTATTTTGAATCATGTTAGATGCTAATATGAGGTTTTAAAGATTAAGATTGGTATCTAAGGATCAAATCAAGTGGTATTAGAGCTAGTTAAACGTGTACTTGCAAGTTGATGTGACGAGGTCCAAGACTCAAGTTAGTGAAGGTTTTGAAGATTCTTGTTGAGAGGACAAAATGAGTAAAGATCTCATTAAGTTAAGGCTACATAAGAACATTAACCAAAAGATTCATAAGGGGAATTATGAATTAAGGATGCAACTACAATCTCTCAAATAGGAGAAGCATAAGCTTCAAGATCGATTGATATGTCATGAGGAATTCCATAGAGGTATTTTTCATGTGTTGGAAAGAAAGTTATAGACTAAAGATTAGATATTGGCACCATTCTATGAAGATTGGAAAATAGAGAATGTAAAGTCTCTAATGCAAGAGAAACTAGATCCTTCAAAAGGTATGATCGTGAAAGATGATTTCTCGTATTATTCTTCTCCCTGTCAAGATGGATAATGCTCAAGGACGACTGAAGTAAGGAGAAATTTAGATGAAGAGGTACTTCATAAGCAATTAGTTTTACCTTCCAGCCTAGGGAAAGGTAGCTTATGTAAGATATCTCCAGGAAGAGATGTTCATTCTGAATGAAGGCATTTCCCACCGGTAATATTGGCATATGGTTTAAGTATCCATGTGCTTCATGTGGAACTAGTAACCATAATATGAAGAAATGTTGAAGAAACCATTCCATGCAAGAAAATCCATCCGAGAAGAAGGATAAAGGTAAAGGTCATTTCTCAAAATAAGGGAAAAGTGGGAATGATAAGAAAAGATCATGGTTCCAATATGAGAACAAGACACTCTATTCTTATTGTGGTAAGAGTGGACATCAAATAGGGAAGTGTTGGACACTTTATCTACACTTATGTCTGAAGAAGAAGAAGAAAGATGTAATGGAACTTGCAATAAGACAAGCAACAACCCTAGATGAAGTTAATATTCTTGCTAAAAGATTCGAGAAAAATGCTTCTTAATGGTTGGTGTTAATAGAGTGACATATGAAGACATCAAGGAATGGTTTGTGGATAGTGGCTCATCTCGCCACATGACCGGGATGAGATCAATATTCCTAAATTTCTCATAGATCGACATAAATTGTTCTGTGGGATCTGGAACTAACACCAAAAAAGCAATAAGAGGGTATCAATATGTAAGATTCAAGCTCGATTCAGGAGGATTTATGGGAATATAACATATGTTATATGATCTAGACTTGAAAGTAAACATACTCTTAGTTTCATATTTTGAAGATGAAGGATATGCAGTCACATTGCAAAATGACCAAGTACATGTGTATTCAAGGGAAGCGACTTACGATACAACCATAGTGCTTGGTGTTCACAAGGATAGGTTATATAGGTTACTGGGAAGACATATAATCTGGTCTAATGGTTTCTTGGATTCAACATCAGATTTTGCGTCAGATTCAATGTCATATTCAACATCAGTGTTAGAGGCATTGTTACAGATAGGAAGTTTTGAGACTCCTTCCAATACTAAGGGAAGGATGAGTCCATGAATACAGCATCTATCATAAAATATTTCATTGTAAATATGTATATTTGTAGAAAAAAATTGCAAGTTAATATGCATATGTCAATACCTTCTAGTTCTATTTATATTGTTATATAAAAAGGCTTGTAAGCCACTCATTACAGAATGTTAAGAGTGAGAGGAGTCTTGTAATATTTCTATATAGCCACCTTATTCCAGAGTGAGAGAAGTCTTATAGGGATTTCTATATAGTCTCTCTTTGAAAACTTATAAGAGTGAGAGGGATCTTGTAGGGATTTCTAAATCCTTTTGACAACAATGAAGATAATTTTCATTGTCTTGAAATCAGCTAAGAACTTCATATGGATCGAATTGTCTAAGTTAACATTCTTATTCTGAAGTACCTAAGGAAAAGGAATAGAAGGATTCAGGAAATTGGAACATGTAGATCGAGAGAGGGAAGAGAATCATAGTAATGTAAATATCCCTAGAGCTGGTAAGGAAACAATCTTCTTTGTAAATATAAGAGGTATATACTTGTGAATATGTATGCTATTTCTATGAGAATCTCCAATATATTATGTCATGTTAGTGTAGATGTATACCTTGAGTAGAAGCAAGTCAAACAATACAAATATATATAGATAATATGTTTAGAGTTCCTTTCAGGGTAGGAGAGAGGAAATGAACAGGGAATTCATTCACAGACTCCTACATATACATCAAGAGTACATGAATAGTGAGTCCAAATGGGAAAGTCATAGATCAACATTTGACTTTGTTTCATGATTACCGAGATAGAATATCTTCATTAGAGAAGGATATGGGAGTGGATGTTGAGTACAAGATTCAAATTTAGATATTGTAAAGATTCAGTGAGAAGACTTTTGTTATGAAGGAATCTATGAGACAAAACCGAAGCTATATTTAATTAGCACCAATATCAGAGACATAGTCATAGCCATATTATAGAGAAGAAAACACAAGTACACCGGTCTAGTATCCAAGATCCAAGAGTAAAATTTAGTCCCAGAATATTCAACAAGGTGGAATAGTGAAGAAGCTTCATCATTAATAAGTTACTGAATAAGAGCATTTCAATAAGGTGGAAGAGTCAGTAAGAGTTATCATCACTAATTTGTTGAAACATTCATACTTTTGGAGGACCAAAAGTTCTTTAGTGGAATGGTGTGATCCAGGAGGATCTGAAACTCTCACAGAGGTCCAAGAGGATCCAAAATGCTCACAAAGGTCTAATAGGATCCATAAATGCTCAAAATTTGGTCATCCCAAATTCTCTCTAAAAGGAATTCATTACATAGAGCTCAACGATATCTTTCAAACGATGGAAAAATCACCTCAAATAGAGTTCACATGAAAAAGTTATAGCTGGTCAAAGTTTAGGTCAAACATGGAAAAAATCAAAGTCAAAGGTGACACATGTCACCACTGCAAGGGTGGCATGTGTCCTGTCTATACAACAAGATGATGTCATGTCGACATCAGTAGGGTGATGTGGAAACATGACAATGTGCCATGTGTCACCCATAAATGGACTTTTCAGGGGTCGATTTGGATCAGTAAAAATATGACACACGACATCACTACGAATGACGTGGCATCTCTACAATGACGTGTCAAGAAACGGGTGGACCAGTAATATACTGACACATGGCATCCCATACACATATGTGGAAGGTACGTCATCAACATAGTCAATGCTAGCATGGAAGGGGTCGTACAACAAAGCCAATGATAGGCTCCCATGTGGGCCAGTCAAATGGCGGCATGTGGCACCTTCCATAAGGCCAAGTTGGGCTACGGATCAAAAAAATTTCCCCATGTGAATGAAACTCATAAACTCTATCTTAACACTCCAATGACTTACCATTGGGGTGGTTCGAACCGTTGTAACAAAATTACAAACAAATGTATTTAAATTTTTTATTATATGGTTATAATTAAATGGCAGTTGGGAAAACCCAAACCGCCATTTATAGAGGTTCTTCCAACTTTAAATGTCACCCAAATAACGCCAAATATCCCACCAAACATTTAGTGCACGGTTAGGGTTCGGTTCTGACCTAGGCATATATATGGGCACAAAACCCAATGCATATCACAACGTGACATAGCTCTCGAGGTAAAATAGATCCATAGGTGTGCATGAATCCCAAGAGAGGGTACAATATGGACATCTCGATGTGTGTTTCAAAGAGAAGCCAAGTTTTGGTGTTTCATAGATTTGTGTGCCATGAGGTACTTTGTCTGAATATAGGCATGTTTATACTTGTTTTTCTCGTTTTCTCGAGAGGAGCATGATGGTGATGTTATTTTTGTGGTAAGATGTTTTCTATGAAAGTCAATACAAATTTCTATTAATGAGGGCCATAGTGCATTGTTTGGCATGTAAAGAGGGTAAAATTGAGCCAATTCAGAATATGGTCGACTTTATACTCATTTTTCTCAAAATTTCACAAGGAATTCAATGGTATAATCTATATTTTAGTTTGAGCATTGGAATTTAAGAGTGACTTCAAATTTGTATTTGTAAGTCCATTTTGTATTTTAATTTTACATTTTGAGATTATGAAGAGAAATCTCATTGTTTAAAAGGGAACTCAGAGATGTAGTAAAATCTGTCATTGATATTGTATTTTGAGTTTTTTTATTTTCTATTGTGTTAAATAATTATTCTTCAAATTATTCATCATTTTATAAGGTTTTGAATGATAAGCACATCATCATTTTTGTGTAAATCACCTCAATACGTTCAATAATTATTCTGAATCAAGTTAGATGCTAATATGGGTTTTTAAAGATTAAGATCGGTATCTAAGGATATTCAGATCAACTTTAAAAAGAAAAACTTGGAGGATTTTTAGAAGACATATTAGGGTACTTGTGGTACAAATTTATGCTTCTGGGTTGTTGTACTTTCAAAGATACACTTCGTGTAAGATATGGTTTTTGACTAGTCCTATAACTAGTCTCAAACATGTGTTCTGGGTAAAGTAGTCATATCTTCTTTATAGAGGATCCAAATTCGATGAGACCAATTTCATTGGAAAGAGGAAAGTCCCTAGTATTTTTGGTGCAAATTTCAGAATCTGGTATGAATATTGAAGGTGTGGAATTCTTTACAAATTCGCTCTCCATAACAGTCCAAATATCAGTAAGGTTTGGTAAAGTTACCATAACTTTCGCTTGGAACATCAAATTTTGGTCATACCTATGGGACTAAAGAGAAGACATATCAGAGTACTACAGGATGGAATTTCAGACTCAAAAGAGATGAATTTTAGAAATACATCAGAAGGAATGTCAACTAGGAGAACAGACTCCAAATTAGGGTTTCAAAGGTATGTTTACTTAAAACTGTCATAAATTTTGATTGGGATGTCCGATTGAACTAATTAAAAATCCATTGGAAAGAGAAAACATAGAATATTATATTGGAACAAGGATTACAACTATTTGAGATCATTATTCCTACTATATTAAGGTTGTAATTTTAGGTTAGGATAGACCTCAATTAAGAATCAATGGAAATACCTTACTTTACTAGAAATGAAGATGAAGATTAAATCAATCCTATGAAAAGGTTGAGGATAGTAAATTAATATGGAATAAATGATGTAATGGAAAAAAATTATTTGTTTTGTGAAGCTTGGAAATGGTGGAGGAGTATTGATCATGATACTAGAATGAACATCACTTGGGAAAAAATTGAAGAACTCTTCACAAATAAATGGATCAGGGATACAAAAGGGGAGGAGATGTATAAAATTCAATAAGAGTTAAAGGAATCAAAAGAAAATTTCTCCAAATTGAAAAAGGATAATGAAGAGCTAATAAAATATATTACAAATAAAAACGATGAGTTCGTCAAGATGCAATCCCTTAATTAATCACTCCTTAAGGAGGTTAAAAACATATTTTTCCCTTCCCTCATATTTTTCCCACTTTATTTTGCTAATATTTTCTTGCTTCAATTTATGAAACTCCTTAATGAGTGCATCATGAATGAATTATATCTTAGATAAATCACCACCCTTTTTCTTCAGTTAATATTTTTCTTCTTTCAATTCATCTTTTGTTTTCTTCATTGCATCTATTTTTGAGTCCTTTATCCATTTTTTTAGAATAATTCTTCAAATACTCTCCATGTGGTGTTTCATCGTGTATCTTCATAAAGAATTTTCCACCACTTGGACGATTCAACATCAAAATAAAAAATTGCAAAACAACGAGTTTTATAATTTTCCTTTTCCATCTTCAACCATTCCCCATGATCAATTCCGTCTCCATATCCATTAGGTATTTCAATTAGTTCTTACTTGGGATCCAACCAAATTTATAAACTTACAACTTTAATATATTATAAATAATGATCCAAAATTGTTACTATCTTTTTCATAATATGTTCTCTTATGTTTCCTCTTTCCAATGGATTTTCAATCACCTCAATCATAGATCCAAATCAAAAGTTATGCTAATTTCACTATAAGGAGAACACCTTGTAGTGGATCTTTTTATGGAATCTCCTCGAAAAACTTATCCCTTCTCTATTTATAGTGGATGTTGTTAGTAGAGGCATACGATTGGAGGTTTTTGCAGAGGCGTTTTAAGTGGTGTGCCTATACGTTAAATACTCCTCAATGTGCACATAATCCTAATGCATTGTGATGAGCCTTGGAATAGCAACAATAATGTTACCACAACCTTAGCTTGATACTTATAAATATAGGTCTCATAACATATTTAGAGGTGATGTGCAAAGTATATGCAGAGTGCACTAACATATACCTGATAGTTTTGACTGAGAACACTCTAGGTCTAATTTTGATCAAGGGAGATAATTCAAATGAGCATAAATATTGATTACAACTCGTTGAAGGAAAACATAATTTCTTACATAAATGAAACATAATCTAGTTGCATGAATGAAAGTCACACCAAGATGAAAAGGGAAATCGATCAATCTACAGAAAATAAGATTAATCTAGTCGCATAATTGAAAATTCACACCTGGCTAGAAAATAAACTAATCTAATTGCAGAAAATGAATATTAATCTAATTGCACGGAAATTGATTCCTAAACCTTGATACAATATCATAACCTGTTGTCATCTTAATAACAATTGTTAACATTTTCGTTGCCATATTCCCACGAAATTTTTGTATAATCAGTAATAGCTTAGAACATAACTTATAGGCAGGGATAGGACTAGAATCATTAATTTTGTTTTATACATTCTCTGTATACTACTATATTTTTGGCCTTTTTTGGATAATTCCAGGCCCTTTCTAATTTAAAAACATTTGTTTCTGTTAAAAAAAAATTAACAATTGTTACCATCATAAAATTAATGAAATAAGTACAATAAAATTCAATCTGAATTGTCCTACAAGAACTATGGGAATTTCTACAAGAACAGTGCAATTTCTATATGAATTGTACAGATTCTACATGAACTTCTACAAGATGGTAAAAAGAGGTCTAAAAAGCCTATTAAATTCTTCTAAACTATTGAAAAAATAAAATTATGATGCAACAAGGTGTATATAACAAAGTTACTGACTTAACAGGAGCTGCGACCTCAAAACGAGAAATCTGGCCCAAAAAACCCATATTTTTGCATAAAAAACATGAAAATCAACCCTGAAATAAAAAAGTGGTAGCACCATTTTTTCAAACGGAGTCAAAATTAAAACATTTTTCAAACATGGCCTTCAAAACTCAGACAATAGCTCAGAAAAACCTTAAAATCAACACTTAAATAAAAAAATGATACATAATTTTATTTTTTTTTAACGTTAAAATTTTAGATAATTTGAAATCGTATTTTTAGCAGTTGGTACCATTAAAACCAAAACCTCAAAATCAACCATCAAATTGAAAAGTACTGCTACCGGTAGCGACCATTCTAAAATTGGGGTATTAAAATGACATATTTTTATAAAATGGTAAAAAATATCATCATTATTGTAAACAAAATCATAAAATCAACCCTTACATGCTTACCTTTTAAATCTTAGTTTTTCACTCTAAGCACAAGGTAATACATAATTCCATGAAAATATCACAGTATACTTTAACAATTCAACATGACTTATTAATATTTTTTTAATTTTAATAAAAAAAGTAAATACATGTTACATTGAACGAAACATAAATTATTTCTTAAAAGTATTGTTATATTGTCCATATTCAAAACATATGAACTAAGAAATTTTATTATATTCTCCATAATCAGAACATATAATTCATAAAACATCAAAATGATTCATAACTTCATGTAAGATCATATGTAAGTTCAATGCTCATTTCTAGTTACCATACAAACATCATATGGATAAAAAATAGATAAAACGTTTCATACACTTATTCAGATTAACTCATGGATTTTGAAATACCATCAGAGTCACCATTGTCTTCATATGAATGACTGGATGACTATGTAGATGATCCATACTCTTTTCTATTGTCAATGAATGCACCATCTAAGTCTACATGCATGCCCAACATTTCATATGCCAAAATCCTTTTAGATCTACGACTAGGTTCAACAGACTCTCACCTTACATTTATTTCTTGTGGAAGAAACCTCTTGATAATATTTGTTGTCTTGGAGAAGAGTTCCCCTCTTTTTAAAATTGAAGTCATAAACAAGTATGCCAACATAATCTAATTTTAAATGGTTAGTGCGATGACGAGTTGTATTTTTGCCCTTTTTTTTTCTCTTTCGATTGACATGTTTCTCAACCACTATCTCTATCTTGTACACACCATTGAATGGGTGTGTACCTGTTGCATACCAATGTGCTTCAATTGCAATAACATCTTCATTTTATTTTTCAATCCTTATAACCTTTGCAATCTAGAATGGATAACCATGTGAATATTCAGTCGCAAACACTGCAATCATGTTACCCTCCTTAATATCTTGTACTAAGCCCCTATAAATGTCTTCCATGGCTTCACATTGTGAACGTGACCTTAATGAACCAATATACATTTATATTTCCTTTTCTTGTGTAAACTCAATAACACCTTGAGATTCTTGTTGTTCAAAAATGTTTCTTTCTTTGGATTCATTTGGCATATTTTATGACTAATCAAATCAAGTCTTAAAAATGTATCTTCATTTTTTGAGCTTGAAATTATGTCACTTTGACTATTCAAAAAAGACTCCCACCAAACAAAATAAAAAAAATTAAAGTTCTCATATGTATCTATAATGAACTTTTTTATTTCTTCCAGGCATTCAGAATAATCTACATCTCTATTACGCCTCCATGCATTATGGATTTCAACAATTGATTGTAAAAACAATAATTTTGATGCAAATATTGGACGATCTGGAATGAACTTAAAAAATTCTAAACCTAATGAAGGCCCCCATTTTGCAGTAGTTGAATGTTGCTTTCCCCATATAAGTGTTTTCCCATCAACTTTTTTGAAAAAAAAATGATGTTGGAAGCTAATGTCATCAATCTTCTCAATACATTTTTCTTCACGATGTGATCCCTAAATAAATCTTCCCATGTAAACAATTTCTTCTAATATGTGAAAAACAGGCTCTGGAATGTATGATTTCTTAATACATTCAATCAATGATGGTAACATTCCAACATTTTTCCTCTTCAATGTTACTGAAAAATTACTGAACATTTGATCAATATGATCATGAGTGTGTCCAACAAGAAGGAAACCAACTTTCACCTTTTGAAAGATTCCTAGTTCAACAACCATGCTTAGATATCCAAACACAATTTGATTTTTATTTTCATGACTAGTGTTGTCCAATTGTAGATAGATAACTTGAGAAATATTTCTAGACCAATGAGTGAACATATGACAAATTATGGTGATGGTCAGATTTTCATCATTATTAATATTTGGAGATGTGAATTAAACCCTTGGACACATTTTTCCATTGAAAACCATACAACCAACCAAGTGAAACTGAATGAAATTATCTTTTTGTAAATTTTTTGGTGTACGCATAAAATGTGGTAGAAGTGTTTTCTTCTGGTCCATTCCATCAATTATCATACCTAAATATTTTTTTTGAGCATCGTAACACTTCTTCCGATGTTTGTACAAATTTTTCCTTTCACTTGATTGTTGATTTCGATGTTCTTGAAGTGCTTTGACTATGGAATCTGCACATGACATAAACCAAAAATATTGATCATATGTTTTCACAATTGATAACTATCCAATTAAAAAAAAAATAGTAAATACATACCTGTTTCTACCCCTTCAGATTTATCTCTTCTTGATTTAAGAGTAGCACATATACTGCAAATCCCCATCCTTGACTTTTTAGGAATACATGTACATTGTTGAATTGTTTCTTCCATATTCTTGTAAA
This sequence comes from Picea abies, assembly GCA_900067695.1. Lineage (NCBI taxonomy): Eukaryota > Viridiplantae > Streptophyta > Pinopsida > Pinales > Pinaceae > Picea > Picea abies. The sequence goes on from CBVK0102975301.1 coordinate 30,894, forward strand.
ATATGCATATGTAATAAAATTACCATTTCCTTCAACACCTTCAACACCTTCAACACATCCTTTGTACAAGTTGTATATTTTCCTCCTTGAGAAATTGTCTGGAGTATGTATTGTGTCTCTATCTGACATACACTCTCCATGTTTGGAAAATAAGTCACACATCCATGACAATCTAGTGTTTGTTCATGGCCCACTCTCTCATCCATGATGTACCTTTGAATAAAATGAAGGATCTTTTTCCAACCTTGTTTGGATTCTTGATAGACGAATATTACCAATTGAGTGAATTGTTTTGAAAGACTTTCTGCAAAGTAAAATATTCCCAATGCGATAGTCATATTCTATCTTGGTGGATATCATGCACTCCATCAAATATGAATTTTTCATGCTCTTATTCATTGACAAATATGTCTTCCTTTTATTCAAGGCATACATGTAGTTCATTCTTTTCAAACAATTCTTTTGAAAAAATTCATTTGAAATCAATTCATTTATGGAAATTGATTTAGTGAGAAATTATTTCCTAGACCTTGTATAACTAGAATGATTTGGATTGATATAAAAAGGTCTATTCTTGGTCCTAGACACAATGTTTCTTTGCAATGTCTCCACTTTTTCATCATCCTCACTAGAAGGAACATCAAGAAAAACATTGTCAAGAGATTGAACAAGAGAATGTTGATCAATTTGGTTTTTTGCAGCTGAATGATTGAGAACAGGATATTCATTCCTAGGTCCATCATCATCTTCATTGATTATATCATTGATGAGAGGAATATTAAAATCACTATAAAAATTATTACCATCCTCACCAATGTCATTGGATCTTCGATTAAAATATTCACTTCAAGGAAAATCATCATCACCCTTAATCCTATCAATGACATTAAGATCCTCACTTGGAGAAAATTTTCCATCATTTTCATCAGTACCTTGAAAATCCTCATTTGGACAAAAATCATCATCAACATCGTGTCCACCATTGACATAATCATCTTCACTTCTTTCAAAATCCCCACTTGAGGGAAATTCTTCATCATCCTACTTAGTTCCTTGAAAATATTCATCACTATCTTGAAATCCTCACTTGGAGGAAAATCATCATCAACAACATTTCTACCTCTAAATTTTTCACTTGGGAAAGAGTGTCCACCCATGGCATAATCATCTTCACTAATTTGAAAATCCCCACTTGAGGGAAATTATTCATCATCCTCATTATTGTCTTGAAAATCCTCACTTGGAGGAAAATATTCATCATCCTCATCAGTACCTTGAAAATCCTCACTTGGAGGAAAACCATCATCACCAACATTGCTTCCTTTAAATTCCCCACTCAGGAAAGATTGTCCACCATTGCCATAATAATCATCACTACTTTTAAAATCCCCACTTGGGGGGGATTCTTTATCATCCTCATTCGTGCCTTCAAAATCCTCACTTGGAGGCAAATCTTCATTAGTACCTTCAAAATCCTCACTTGGAGGAAAATCATCATCACCAACATTGCTTCCTTTAAATTCCCCACTTGGGAAAGAGTGCCCACCATTGTCATAATCATTTTCACTACTTTTAAAATTTCCACTTGAGGGAAATCCTTCATCATATTCATTGGTGCCGTGGAAATATTCATTGGTACCTTGAAAATCCTCATTTGGAGGTAAATTATCATCCCAATCATTTAAACGTTGATCATTGTCTCCACTTTGACCTACATTTTGATTATTTTCATTATTGTTAAACTGATGAATAAATTTATCACCATCATATTCCTCCTCTTTATCATCGGTTCCTTCAAATTCCTCTAATTTAGGACTTTCCTGAGGAACATGCTGAATATCATTACTTTCACATGATCAACCTTTTGACTACCTTACAACACCTCATTTGCATTACTAGCAATCCCATCGCATTTGCTAGTCCCAAAAGAAGAGGTATGCGAACAATTTGTTGATGTCTCATAAATAAAATATTCTTTATCTGACGAAGCCATCACTTCTCACTAAGAACATAGAATGATACAAATAATTACCCTCCCAATGACAGTCTTATAACTTGTAGAATGATATTTT
>CBVK0102975311.1:2902-13204 GCA_900067695.1 Picea abies
AATAATTTTATCCTATAGAATTTGAGCGAATCATTTTTAAAATAGTGAATATTTTTTTGGGAAAAACCATGGAGAATTATCCCATGAGCGAAATGTAGCCCCTAAAATCATCCATGGATGAGACAATGGGGGTGTTTGTTTCTTCTTGTGCTATTCATTTTGCATTGAACAAATACTTCACATCTTGTCCATTCAGCTACTCCCTTGTTTCGAGTATTATCCATTGATGTTTAACCCATTGTTTGGAAGATGGCAATGTGTAGGTACCATGCACAACTCTTCATGGGTGTAGGGTAGGGGTTCTTGCATGATTATGTTAGTGATGGTGTTCTCCTTTAATTTGTGTTTTATTCATTGTTACTTGTTGTTTTTATCTCTTGTGTTTTTTTGTGCTTATTGGTTTATTTGTGGATGTGCATTTTACAATAGTTAGTCATTATTGTTCATTATTATTAGTGCTTATTGTTCTCAATTGGCCACTAAGAAGGATGATTCATGAACGGGAGGATTTTAGTCTCACCATTTCATCAACAAGAAAATCTCTATAAAACAAATATAACATTATCTCTTTTGATGATGGAAAAGACTAGAACAACCCAACCACAGGTAAAGTCTATCTAAATAAAAATGAAGTCTAGATGTCAAGATGAGAAACAAGTCGAAATAAATGCAAGTGAATTCAAAGAATAGGTCGGAAGGAAGGAAAATAGAGTCAAAGGAAAGGAAATTTGACCAAGTAGAGTCGACCAAATTCAGGTTGACTAAGGAAGCTAAACAAACCAAAAGAAAACCTGGTCGAAATGTGGGAAGATTTTGGTCGACCATAAGTGGTCGTCAGTCAAATGAGCAGAGGGAGTCATTTAAAGAGAAAATCCAACCATAATGGGTTGACCTGTGATTAAAATTATTAATTAGAGGACAATTTTGGTGACCAATCGTGATGGGAAACCCCCTACAAATTGGATTTGGTGACTAGCAACTAAAGGGAAAGTATGCATGGAAAATTTGATCATTAACAACATGAAAAAACATTTAGAGGAAGAATTGAGTGACCAATTATGAATGGAAAACCCCCGAAGGCATCATTTTGAGAAAACTGTCGAGAAAAACATTTGGAGGGAATATTCAACAACCGACTATGTAGGAAAACGTTTTGGTACAATTGTTGGCAACCCACCATGGAAAATAACATATGGAAGTTGATTGTAAGATTCACTGACAATGAAAACTTTTTAGAAGTCGAGTTGGGAATTCAACAGCAATGAAACATCTCTAGGGACAAATTTGTAGAAGGAATAATGAAAATAACATGTATATGGTTTGTGGGTAGCTAATAAATGCCCAGACAACCCCAAATTTTGATATATAATCTATCTATGATCTATGGGAAAAACAAAACACCCCGAGAATGTGCCTCATGACTCGTCAATAAAATTAGAAACTCCAAAGTAAATAACAATGAATCGGGAAGGAGGGATGCCAATTTACAACTTCTAAATCAATGTACGGGTGTATTCAAAGAGATATTAGTCCAATCAAAGAGTTGTTAGTCTGACAGACTAACCCATAAAGACAATATTAATATAAAATGAGTTCAAACCAAATCACACAAATTTCTCGTTGCTAAACCATACAGAGACAATCATTAACTTATAGTGCACACCATTTTCCATTCATAAACAAATATAAACCACAACAATCATTACACATAAAATCATAATTTATCTTGGAAACCCAAACGAGAAAAAAAAACATTCTTTTAGCTTCATCCACGCTCTTTATTTTTCAGCAATAGGTAAGTTACAAGATCTTTGGTTCATTTATATGCTCCTTAGTGAAATCTTGGAAGCCTCTTTATATCATTCACAACCAAAGAAGCCCTTTATCATTATGGGGAGATATGATATAGGAGATTGATTCAATCAGGGGGATAGATGGAAGGTTAGGCATCTCCAGTTCTTTACCTTCTCTCTAGTCCATTTCCCTTTTTTCTCTTTATTTATTTATCTTTTCTCCCATATGGAAAAGGTCTCATGAAAGATTCATTATTTATTTATGTACAACAATATATTTCTTGATTTTAAATATATTACATACAAAATGGACATTAATTGTGATGGAATGGGGCCCTTCATGCCATCAAGTCAATCTCATTCTTTATCTATAGCCTTAAACTTTTCCTTTGTTGATCATATTATAGATTGTGTCGATAATCAATTGTTCTTGTTTGATCCATTTAGGATCACACTTCCCCATTGGGAGGATTTTGATCCCCACAATATTCTAAGGATAGATGATGGAACTTTCCTGTAATCCCATTCCTCTCATACCACTTTTCTTTCCTTTCAGTATGTCCCTTGATACCAATATGCAACATTTATTTTTCTCCTCTATGATTCGTCCACTCCTTGTGCTGCAAAAATGTGTGTTCCTTCAACTCCTCAAGTCCATGAGGTGCAAGGTCTTCAACAATGGGAAGAACTTGATATTCTTCCTCCTCATATAGCATGGAGGGTTTGAACAAATTCAAATATTCCACATGAATCACCATTGAGTTGATCTACATATAAGGTTGAAGTTTTAGCATGAAGGCATTCTCATTCACTTGTTCAATGATCTCAAATGGCCCATATCTAAGGGGGTTGAGTTTCTTCATTTCTCCTTGTAGTATTCCTTATAGAGATGGAGCCACACCTTGTATCTAACATATAATTTATTATCCTCCCTGTGTTGATCATTCCTATATTTGTACAATTGCTATCTCTTCTTGAGCTTCTCCTAAACCACTAGATGTATATTCTTGATCTTGTCCATGAATGTGTGTGCCTTGTGTTCTTATCCTTGTAATATTGATTCTTCCTTCTACTGTCCATCAACAATATGAAATGGTGAAGGAGGTAAATAACTAAAATAATTCTCGAAAGGAGACATATTAGTGGAACAATGAAGTGATCTATTGTAAGAGTGTTGAATGTAGACTAGTTGATCATCCCAATTCTTAGGATATCTTCTATGGTAACCTCTCAACAATTGCACCAACGTCCTATTTACTACCTCAGTTTTCCTATCCGTATGAGGATTGAAGGAAGTGGAGCACATCAACTTGGTATCCATTCTTTTCCAAAGCATTGTCCAAAATCTTCTTAAGAATTTGTTGTCGCAATCAGATATGATGGAGGTTGGCAATACAAAATGTACCGAGACACGGCTAAAGAGTAGTTCAATTGCTTCTCATCCATGTATTATCTTCCTATAGGGAATGAGTAGAGACATTTTGTTGAAGCAGTTGACCACAACCAACAAGTAGTCATGGCCTCTACGAGTGATAGGTAAAACTCCAAAAAAATCCATGGAGATGCTCTCCCAAGGTCTACTTGGAAATGGAAATGGCTTGCTAGTGCTTCAAATAACACAACCTCTAATAAAATTTTCCACCTCCTCCTGCATCTTTGTCCAACACACATACCATTTTATATTTTCCACAATCATTTTCACACCAAAATTCCCAACAACCCTAGAAGTGTGTGCTTCTCTCATCAACTGAACTCTTTTGTCCCAGGGTGTGCATAGTTTGTCTAGTTTGTACAACAACCCATCTTGGAGGTGGTAATCATTTCCTTCCATGGAAATGACCAATCTCTCCTTTAGTTGCCTGTATACTCCTCTTAAATATTCATCTCCCTCATAATATTCACTCAAAAGTTCACGAGTGAAAGGCTCAAGCTACATTATCATTCTAATTGCTAGAATCTTCTTCAGCGGTGGTGAAGAGAGCATGTCTCCTAGTCTATTCATGATTCCTTTATTGTACTTCATGAATAAATGAAATTGTTGCAAGAAACCTAACCACTTTTAATTCCTCACTTGTTGCATCTTTCTCTGACTCTGTGGATACTAAAGAGGATGGTGATCTGTGTATATGATAGTCTCCTTTCCCAAGAGGTATTTATTCCACTTATTTACTTATTGTAAAATCACAAAGAGATCTTTATCATACGTGGGTTAGTTAAGTAATGCTTCATGAAATAATTCTAAATGTTAGAAGGAAGACCTTCCTCATTGCATGAGTACTACTCCTAATGCATATCTGCTAGCATAAGTCTCCATCTCAAACAATGATTGAAAATTTGGCATGGATAAGACTAGAGAATCATTGTTTTTCTTCTTCAATTCTTCAAATTCTCTTTGTTGTGTCTTACTCCATTGAAAGATCTTTCTTTTGTTGGTTATAACATGCAATGACATTTATACTACATGAAAATCCTGACCTCTATCACATTGGTGGGAGTAGGCCATTGGGTGATGGCTACAGTATTCTCTGGATCTACCCTTATCTCTCCTACTCCAATCACATGCCCAAGATATATCAAGGAGGTATTACCAAAATCACATTAAAAAAAGTTTGAAATAAACTGAATCTTATTTAATGTCTCTAGTACTTGTGTTACATGTGCAAAGAGGTTCTCTTGCCAATTATTTCTAAATATTAGTATGTCATTTAGATATACTATTACAAATGAGTCATTGAAGGGGTTTATCACATTAGTCTCATAAATATTGTAGGGTTTTTTTTTTAACGATGTCTTCCATATGTCATCCACCTTAATTCTCACTTGGTTGTAACTTGATTTGAGTTCCAACTTAGTGAATAATTTGACTTGCTTCATTTGATACAAAAAGTCATGAATCCTTGGAAAAGGATATATATTCTTGATGGTGATCTTATTTAGGGCACGCTAGTCAATGTACATTCTCCAACTTCCATATTTTTTTAAAACCATGAATATGGGTGAACCACTTGGTGATGTATTGGGTTGGATGAATCCTTGCTCAAACAACTAGTGAAACTACTTATTTACTTCATGTGCTTCGATGATGGACTACCTATATACCCCAATGTTAAGAAGTGGTATCTCCGACAACAACCGAATCTCATGTTCAACCTCTCTATTGGGTGGAAGTAGTTTAGGATATTGAAACACTTCCTTGTAGGATTCAATAAATTGTTGTATTTGTTGATGCTTCTCACAACTACATCCTTCTAAGTATGCCCTCAAATCCAACTTCTTTCCTTCTTGTCTCTTTGCCTCTCTCACAAACAAAAATACTAACTTATCTTCACTGCCCACGATTCTTCATTGTTAATGATCACTGATTAGAGAGATATTAGCTTTTCCATTGTGTGCATTTATGGCATAATATTTTTCATATTTGACTAGCCTATACTAGTTCGCTCTCCTTTTGAAAATGGCATCCCTCATGTAAAAATATGGAAATACCAATATTACTGCACACATGTTTAGAGGAACCATATTTGAAACTACTTTATTAGCAAAGTTTTGATTGATGCCAAACTTAAATTTCCACTTCTTTCTCACTTTCAATTCCAAAAATTTCTTTACCTAGCCAAGGGGGTATGGAAGAAAATGATTTTGAGTGTCTAACCCAAGATTCTTAACCAACTGCATAGAGATCAATTTGGATTGTGAATCAGGATCAAAAAAATAATCCAATTAATATATGTATGCACCATAATCACTGTGATTATGGTTCTCACAGTGGATTGTGGTTCATGCTGATTTTAATGCATAAAAGTTTAGTCATCACCTTCTCCTCCTTGCAACCACAACCAACTAATGCCTCCTCTTTATGAAGATTAGTGTAGTTAATATTATCTTCTGGCTCTGAGATGATGTCCACCAGTTCCTCAACATCCATTGATACCAATGCTTTATTTTTCCTCTTCTGAAAATATTTGGGGTGCTTATGAGGGTATAATTTCCAATAGTTCTCCTCAACGTGTCCCTTTTTATTACATCCTTTACTTTGTTGGATGAAAGGTGTTTCTTCTTGTGTTTCTTCCATGATCTTATTCTCACTTCACTTCTTCTTGTTTTTCCTCTTTCTTAGCTGCTCTTGTGGTTCTAGTTGCTTGTGAGTAGTTTATGGCTTATGTTTGTTTCATTCAAGGTATTGTGCTTGAATTCTTGCCTCATCAATTGTATTTTATCTAAATAACATAATTTTTCTACGAATATGAGGAAATAATTCCCCCAAATATTTGACTAACATGTCTGGAATTTTGAGAGAGACTCCCATTTGAATTGCTCTCTTCCATAATTTTGTCATGAACTCCTACAATAATTTTCCTTGTCTCTATCTGAAGTAATTCCATATTGTTTGTTGGTGTTTCTCATATCCTATTGGAAAAAATTGAGATTTGATCATGTCCTTGAACTCCTCCCAATAAGTCACTGATGGATTATTTCCTGGTGCTCCACTTATTGCATCACTTTTCCACCATGTCAAAGCATGACCTTCAAGTTTCAATCAAGCAAAATAAATCTTTTGTTTTCTGGTTACCTCATGCACGTTGAGTTATACTTCCATCTATTTTATCCATTGTTTCATCATGACAACATCCACTTCCATGACATATGCACTACAAAGATAAATCCTTCTTGCATAGGTTTTTACAAAGCCTCCCCAAAAAAATTTTCCCTCAGTTGTTTATAGTGGAGGTTGTTAGCGGAGGCCGAGGGTGGCTAGATTTTTTTATAGAGGTTTTAATTTTATGTACACCTTTATGGTACATACACACCAATGCGTACCTAAAACATACTGGATCTGTGCTTAAATGTTCAAATGCATTGTCACTGTTCATAGTGGAGGAGAGTGACTGGAGGTTTTTGTAGAGGGTTTTTTTCTCTGTGTGTCGTTAAGGTATACACACATTGATGCATTCATGAACAATAAAGAGATGGTGTGTCCATGTTCTAGTAGCACTACCACACTTTATAATAAAATTACATGCATAGAATAAATTGTGCCAGTGTAGCTGAACAACACACAATGGTGCACCTAATTGTCGAAAAGCACACCACGATAGGGTAAATTAAAAAAAAAATTATCAAAATGATTTTCATTGATCTAGTGCATCGTGTGCTTCCAAAATCTCAAAACATCAACGATTCTCACTTTTCTTCCTAATATGCCCTATTTATGGTGTTCTAAACTTACTTGGATAACTCCATTGGTGGATTCCACATTTCCAAATTTTGGAAATTACTACAAATTTCCATTTCCTATCAACGGTGCAACCATGTCTCCTCGGGATTGAAGAGAGTATGTAAATTATTTATTACCTTCCTATTTTCATTTCCATCCAATCAAAATTAAAATTTAGCTTGAAATTTGTCATTTTTTTGAATTTTTTTTCAATTTCATGCAGTGCGCTTGAACGGTTTGGCTCACCCCGAAGCAGTGCGTATGCGTTAAATACATAGTAATCACCACTTTCAGTGATAAAATATATGTCCACACTGGTGCCATTAAAGGTAGAACAACATGATAAGTTACTAAAAGAACAAATCATTTTGTCCTTCGAAACACCTCGACACCAACACAAAATGGGATTAACCTGCACCAGTACATTACACTTCATTAACCGCACAACTAGTTTGATGATATATAAAATTTAATGAAGTAGTAAACCAATTTTAATCAATCACACCGGGTAGTACATGAAAAATAATTATGAGAGCGTCAATGTTTAAATGCACCTCCATACTGTATAATAAATTTATATGCACCAAATAACTCACATCAATGTTGTTGAAATTTCATGTGGTGTCCCTGAATGGTTTGGATCACCTTGAAGCGGTGAATATTGTGTTAAATTCACAGTGAGAACCATCTCTAGTGCGATTAATATATGTATGCACCAGTACCATTCAAGAAAGTGCAACATGATAAATTATTAAAAACAAAGTGGTGTGTATTTCAGAACGCCCCAAAACTGATGCACAATGGGATTCTACCCACACCGATACATTTCACTTCATTAACTACATCACTAACTCAATGATATATAAAATTTAACCTATTAGTGCACCAATTTTACACAACTGCACCGGTTCGTACCCTAAAAATAACGCTCCAACACATCAATGTTCAAACACACCACCATACTTTATAAAATAAATACACGCATTGAATAAATCACTCTAGTGTCATTTAAAATTACAGATGGCTACACTTCATTTAACTAATGAAACCGCTAACATAATGATTTCTAAAATTTAATGTAGCAATGCAACCATTGTAATCCAACGCACCAATACTATATACAATAATGCACCGGGATATGTATTACCTGAATTTTCATAGCAGGGTGTCTCATTGGATGCCTCATTCCCAATGTTCTATCCTTTACAATGTTGTGCATCCTTCAAAACACCCCATAACTAGAACACAATGAATTTCTACCCACAACGACCCATTTCACTACATTAACCACACGACTGACTCACTGATATATGAAAATTTAACCTAGCAGTGCACCAATTTTAACCAACCACACCGGGGCATACCCAAAACATAATTCCCCATCACATCAATGTTCAAACACATCACCATGATTTATAAAAAGATATACACACCAAATAAACCACACTAGTTCCATTTAACATTACACACCAATTCACTTCACTTAACTAATGACATTGCTAAGATAAAGATTTATAAAATTTAATGTAACAATGCAACCATTATAATCCAATGCAATGGTACTGCATACAAAAATGCACCGAAACATATATTGATTTAATTTTCATAATGGGGCATCTCATTGCATGCCTCGTTCCTAGTGCTCTATCCTTTAGAACACATTGAGGTACAAAATGTCGATGCTCCACTATTACAGTGGTACCATTGCATTAATACTAACACGTTGCACCGATTCAGCTGTGATAATGAATTTTAGAAGAGTGGTTCCTCTTAGTCCAACAAATGCATTGATGTCATAAAGACAACATCACTAGTATACAACATGCTAGTGTTCTGGTAGACATGGCACACCAGATATTTTGGTTTAACAAAGGGTAATGTGGATTTTCACGCTATAAAGACAACATCACTAGTATACAACATGCTAGTGTTCTGGTAGACATGGCACACCAGATATTTTGGTTTAACAAAGGGTAATGTGGATTTTCACGCTATAAATTTTAGCATCATGGTTCATCTTTGTTAATGAAATAAATCAGTGTTGTTAAAAGTTGTTATGCACTTGGTTATGTGATATTAAGAAGAAAGATGAATATAACGAAAATTACCACCAAAACAATAAAATGTAGAGAATAACACACCAAAATGATACATTTATTTAAATGGGAGAAATGTTACCTTGCCTCTTCGAGGGAGAAACCTCCAGCAGAGAAGCACTCTATTAAAATAATTCACAAGACAAATCTTTCTCATTCCTCTTACTCTTATTTATATTAATTCTATCTTCTAGAGAACATTCTAGATTAAGATCTTTCTACAAGTGGATGATTCTATTAGGTATTCTTACATTGACTTGTTCATATTTATTAAGTAGGACTTATTAACTAATGTCATTCTTTATTAAATGGAAAAAACATTATTATATATATGTGAGGGGTTAGGGAGGTTAGGTCCCTAACATTTCCTCCCCCTTAAATGAGGGGTTAGGGAGGTTAGGTCCCTAACATTTCCTCCCCCTTAAAAAGATTCTTTTCCTCAAGGCTTAACATGAGGATTTTTTTGCAGAATAGTAGCCAACTCAGAGGTGGTATCTTCTGGTGGAGTATTCTTCCATTGAACTAACACTTATTGGATGGTGTGTTGTTGGAGATGACGCTTTTATTGGTCCAATACGGTTTGTGTTTGCAAGAAATTGGAACCTTCTTCATCCAACTCTGGTAGATTGGTCTGAACATGGAGCTTGGTTCCAATAATTTTCTTTAGGTAGGAGACATGAAAAGAAGGATGTAGCTTGGAGTTGTTGGGAAAATCTAACTAATAGGAAAATGGTCACACATGTTTGAGAGTAGTATAAGGAACATAAAATTTGGGGGTCAGTTTCTGACACTATTGATATTTGAGCAAAGTTTTCTTGTATGGTTGTAGATAGAGAAACACTTGGTCCCCTTCAACATATTGATGTTCAAAGAGTCCCTAATATTATTGTTTATTCATGCGGTTCTGAGTGATACATATGGATATCGATGGCCACCCACCTATTCCAGTAGCTCGAAAAATAATTTTCCACCTTGGCAGTTTTTCGACAATTTTTCAGGTTCAAAAATTCTGGGGCCGTTTTGAGGCCCTAAATGAATTCTTTTGGGGATTTGGGGCCCAAAGGTCTTCCAAAGGCACTTCCCTTAGCCAGTCGAAATTTTTTCTTCTTGGTTAGAACTTTCCAATGGGCTATCGTGCAACTAAAACAAAGATAGTATGCAAAAGTTACGACCTTGAGAAGTTGATGTACTAACTTAC
>CBVK0102975315.1:0-10455 GCA_900067695.1 Picea abies
AGGAAAACTCAACCAAGTGCAAGTAATCTTCCCACTTAGATGGCTTATCCATCACATACATTCTCAACATGTCTTCAACTACTTCGTTGAATCTCTCTATCTTCCCATATGACTATGGATGGTATGTTGTGCTAAAGTTCAGGTTTGTACCGAATCCTTTAAATAATTCCCTCTAAAAATTTGAAGTAAAATTTGTGTCTTTGTCGGAGACAATTACCTTAGGTATTTCATGCAACCTAGCAATCTCCCTCATGTAAATTTCTGAAATATTAGTTGTTGTATGAGTCATTTTCACTGGAATAAAATGAGAATCCTTTGTCAATTTATCAACCACTACCATGATTGAATCATGTTGTCTTGCCGTCCTAGGAAATTTAGTTATAAAATCAATGGTTACCACTTCCCATTTCTTCTCTAGAATTGTTAATGGTTGTAGAAAACCCATTGGGTGTCTATGTTCAAACTTCACTATCTGACATTCCATACATATGGCAATGCAATCAACACCATCTCTTTTCATTCCTAGAAAAAAAATGGCTTCTTACTATGACAATTGTTTTCTGGTAACCAGAATGCCCGACATATGGAACATTTTCCATTTATTTTAATAGCAAATTCCTAAGTTCTCTGGAACTAGGAACATAAAGTCTATTTTATGCATACGTAATCCATCTTCCTCTATCTCATATTATTTAATTTTTAGTTGTACATTTTCTTGTTGTAATATTTCCTTTACTTGTAGGTAATGTTGATCTATGACAACATCCAAATTTTTTCTCTTTAACTCTGATTGATGCATACCAACCATTGTAGTGTGCATGAGATGTACTCTTGTATTAACTATGTCAAAAAAATTATTTTCTTTTCCTATGATATGCTTTATGTCAAAATCGTATTCACTTAAAAATTTCATCCATCTCGTATGCCTGACATTTAAAGTTGGTTGTTCAAAAAGATATTCCAGACCATTATCATTTGTTCTTTATTCAAACCTCTTCCCCATGAGATAATGCCTCCACATATTCAAAGCGTGAACAATGGAAAAACATTTCAAGTCATGTGTGGCATAGTTCCTCTCATGTTCTTTAATCTTTCTGGACTAATAATCAATGACATGTCCATTTTGAGTGAGGACTCCACCAAATCCTTCATTGCATGCATCTGTACATACCAAAAAACTTTCATTTGGGTCAACAATTTTTAAAATAGGTGCACTAGTAAGTAATTCTTTCAACAAATTAAAGTTATCTTCACACTCAAATTTCCATTAAAATTGAATTCCCTTCTTTTTCAAATAAGTGATGGGATGAGAAATCTTATAGAACCCTACTATACATTTTTTGTAGTAACCAACTAATCCCATAAAGGATCTAACTTCTGAAATGTTCCTTGGTGTTGGCAATCCTCTAATGACTTGAATATTCTTGTATCTACTGCTATACCTTGTTCTGAAATAATGTGTCCCAAGTAATGGATCTGTTCTTGGTAAAAATAACACTTACTAAGCTTGGCATACAATTGATGTTCCCTCAACACTTCCAATACCAATCGTAGGTGATGTTCATGCTCTTCCTTTGACTTATAATAGAGAAGTATGTTGTCCAGGAATACTATGACAAACTTATCCAAGTAATTTATGAATATGTCCTTTATTAAGCACATAAAGACAATTGGTGCATTGGATAATCCAAATGGCACCACTACAAATTCATAATGCCTATACCTAGTTCTAAAGGTTGTCTTATTTATATCTTCTTCCTTGATTCTTACCTGATGGTACTGTGATCTCATGTCTATCTTTGAAAATATATTTTCCCTTGTTATCTTATCAAAGAGGTCATCAATTATGGGTAGAGGGTACTTTTTATTTAAAGTGAATTTACTCATCTGTCGAAATTCAATACACAACCTCAAAGTTCCATCATTATTTTGACAAAGAGTACCAGTGCTCCCCGAGGTGAAACACTAGGGTGTATGTACCCTTTGTTGAACAATTCTTCCAACTGCATTTGTAATTATTTTAATTCTAGTGTACTCATTTTGTAAGGTTTTTTTGATACCAAGGCAACTCCTAGCACTAAATCAATAGAAAAATCTATCTTCCTCTTTGGTGGAAACCCTGGTATTTCTTGGAATACATCTTCAAATTCTTGTAGTACCGAAAGTTCTTCAAGGCTTGGCCCCTTTGTATTTTTTGGATCCTCCACATGGGTTGCATAGAATTGACATCCTTTTTTGAAACATCTCTCTAGTTGTAAGGCTGAAATGTCCCTTATACATATGGGTCTTGGAAATCCTTTCACAATGCTTTGTTTTCCTTCTTCATCAAGACATGTAAATGTCTTAAACAATTATGGGTAGATAAAATATAAAATAAATACTTAGCCCCTCAAGATGCCTCCTTTGTGGAATCATAGGCCCCTATAAATCTTGTCCTTGTTCGTCTAACATCCAGTGATGTATTTATTATTAATAATGATCAAAACATTACATTTTCTAGGCACATTGGCCTCTTTTAATTGTTTGGGCACTTTGGAGTTTCATTAACAAAATACATTATTTAATACAGGGCTCAAAACCGGGGTATTACATTTCCCTTCCCCCTTATTTTGGCATTGTCCTTTGTGCATATACAAAACATAAATCAAAATTTCGAAATTTATTCAAAAAGTTGTGGGTACTCTGCCCACATGGCATCTTCATGCTCCCAAGTAGCATCCTCGTAGTAGGCCCACTAGATTTTTACCAACTCTATGACTTGATTCCAGAGCATTTTGACTTTTCTGTCCAATATTTGCATTGGCTGGATCTGAAAGCCTTCCTCTGTTTCTACCTTCCACCTAGATCATATTGGATTGTTACTCTGCTTGTCGATCATCTAAGGCTGTATAAATTCTTCCCATGTCTTGTACTATTGTAGCCTCTTGGATGTTGTGCATGGTCTTCACTTTGTCCTTTCTGTAAGGGCAATCTTTGTACACGTGATCTTCTTTGCATCCCCAACATTGGATTGGTGGTCTTCCCCTTTTTCCCAAGGAGTCTTCTCTCTTGGATTCATCCTTAACATACTGGTTGGGCTGATTTTTATTTGGGCTATTTCTATTGAAAGGAGGTTTGAATACTTTCTTTCTCTGATCAGAGTTCTCCTTCTTCTTATCCTTCCAAGATTTATGCAAAGACTCTCTGCCCTTTCCTTGCTCATATAGGTACTTAGCCTTCCTAATGGTCTCAATCAAAGTCCTAGGTTCATCATATTGAATCTTCTCTTTATAAAAGGATGACAATCCACTGGAAAATCTCTGTATTTTGACCTTCTCATCTTTTATAAACCCCATATACTCTACCAACCCCAAGAACGTTTTTTCATACTCTGCCATGGTCGTGCTTCCTAGACTAAGGTCAAAGAACTCCTTATTTTCTTGTCATAGAAGTGCTTTGAAAGGTACTCCTTCTGAAAATATTTCTTGAACTGCTTCCAAGTGATCCTATTCTCATTAATGTGCTCAACTTGCTTTAGCTGATCCCACCACATAGCAACTTTCCCATGTAAATGGTATGTGGCAATTCTGGCTTCTAGGTTTGATGAGTAGTTATGCAATTGAAAATACCTCCTCAGTCCAAGAAACCATGCTTCAACATCATCTTCCCTTTCTCTTTCACCATTAAAGGATGGTATCTTAAGGTTTCTCAAATCTCCTTGCAAACTATCCAATTCATGTCTTCTTCTCTGTTTCCTAACATGAGACACCTCTGGACTACTTATGGGATCTTCAGATGCATAAAAGTTCCTTGCTGAGTAGGGAGGTGAGTGATTTCCATGAGTTCATATAGCACTTCTTGAATAACCAGTTATTCTACGGTCATCTCTTCTTTCATGACATCTTCCCTCTTCATCCTGTTTTGAGTTTGATCCATTATCCATTTTCCTCTACATATGATTTAAGATTTGCATCACTTGATCATTTATCTGATTTTTTTCTCTTATTAGTCTCTCATTTTTTTCTTTGTCACTCTACATTTCTATTTTCAAGTTTTTCATAGTCTCTATCAATGTTTCTTGCTCCCTTTTTCCCTTGTGTCTATTGGATTTTGTCGCTGCATTACCAACATTGATATTTTCACCTTTGGCCTCTTTATCATGGCTGGAAGCTCCCTCTCCTTCTTTCATTTCTTGAATATGCATTGTTATACTAAACTGATATGGTTACACCCCCTAATTCTGCAAAACGTGCAAGCAACCATTTTGTTAGAATTATGCATATTATAAAAAAAAATTGCCAAACAATACTATAGGTCTTTTTTCTTCTCAATCCATGAAGAATATATTAATATTATCCATATCACAACAATTCCATGTTATCCTTCTATGATTCATATTTCCAATGACTATAATCATTCCCCAATTCGATATTTGAGTTGAAAGCTATGGTTTTCCGAAAAAAATCACTTTCATCCCCTCTTATTTTGTTTTACAACAAGATCTTGTCAAAAATTCCACATCTCCTTTAGCTAATATAAAATTCATATTCTACACAGGCGCTTCCTTCAAACCACTTTCCATGTGACCATGACTCGAAACCATGGGATTATTCACTCTTTAGCGCCTTCCTCTTTATTCTTCTATGTAGGATCTTGCTTGAACACAATGTCTGAGGGATTTGTTACTTCCAGATTCTTTTTCGCTTCTAATGGACCCCCTTTACCTTATCATGGGACCAATGTTGGGACCAAGTCCTCCAGACTTCATTCTTCATATAATCTCCCTTTTCAATCTTCTAATTTCTCCCAGAGTTAAACTTCTCTGAAACCCTTCCAATAACTCTTCTAGTAGACCATACGGTTGAGATTTAATCTCTCATTGAATGGATGGTCCTGCCCCATCTGGAGGGTTCAAAGTGATCAATGGTTGTGACTTAATCAGATGTTGAGATGGATGACCTTAATCAATTTGGGACTTCGACACTCCATGAATGTGGAACATTACAACTCCCAAGTCTCTCAACTCCCTTCAAGTGATACTTTTCAAAGCTCGTACCCTATCCTTCCATTGTTAAACCGGACTATAACACCCTAGGTTTTGAGCACTATATTCAATAATGTATTTTGTTAATATAGGAAAGGCCAGAGTGGACAAACAATTGAAAGGGTCCAATGTGCCTAGGAAATGTAATTTTTTTATCATTATCAATCATAAATACATCACTGGATGCTAGAAGGACAAGGAAACGAGTTATAGGGGGATATGATTCCACATGAGAGGGGGCTTGAGGGGATACATATTTATTTTATACTTCTTTTATGAATTTTTTTTTAATCAAGAATAACAATTACATGATTTTCTTTGGGGGAAGGCCAAGTGGTTCGTTAATTCCAATACATAAACCCACCTTTGGTTTGGGGTGGGGGTTGGCTCTTCTTCACTCAGTCACTCATTCACTCAATTTCTCATTGTTCACACCTTTAATTTTTTTCTCACTCCATTCATTATTTAGCCTAATTGTCTTTACTCATTCATGTCTTGGCTTGGGAAAGGAAAATGAATTGATTTAGAATAGCCATGATTTTGTTGGTTGTAGAGACTGCTAGTGTATTCCAGCCATGAATCAAGGCATGTCTGTCTGATATGGTCTGGAAT
Organism: Picea abies; assembly: GCA_900067695.1. NCBI lineage: Eukaryota > Viridiplantae > Streptophyta > Pinopsida > Pinales > Pinaceae > Picea > Picea abies. The sequence continues at coordinate 5,636 of CBVK0102975315.1, forward strand.
GTGTTCAAATTTGCTCACAAATGCGAGTCCTGAGAGTCCCATCATGGAGATTTTGGACCAGTTGTATTGGAGCCCTAGAAGAATATGGACATCTTGAGGGACTGTGTGGCAGAGAAAGGGGTCCACTCTCTTGGGTTGTGCAATATGGCTAGAAGAGAGTTGATGTACATTGGATTGTTGTGGGTGCTAAAAATCCTATGAAAGATTGAGTGATGACTTGTTTGGGAAGCTGAGTGACACTCTGGAACTGTCCTTGTGGATTCATAGCCCTATCTCGGGGGTGACAATGTTGTTGAGACTTGGAAGAAAAATGTCTATGGTTGGGTTGAACATCCTTATTATACAACCAGTTGGTGATTCATTGCATTAAATATAAGTGCTCTCTGTTATGGTTTTATTTGCTTCTGTATTTATTTTTTTGTGTATTTACTTATCCATGAAATTTGTATCTATAATATGCATGCTTTCTAGTTATTGGTGTGCATGACATATGTCTCATTTATTTATCTTGTAACATGAATATTGATCTATTCATCTGAATACTGCATGCTTATTTATTAATTATGAGTTAGATGAGAAGTTGAAATAAGTCCAGAAGAGGGCCTAAAGTGGCGTAGCCCATCCTGGGGTTGGCTAGGTATGTCACAAACTGGTATCAGAGCTCTAGTTTTCAACACTAAGCCTAATATGGGTCAGAACTATTTGACAGGGTATTATGGTTAGGAAATAATATAACCCTGAAATCGTAAATATCAGGAGAGATGGAATTGAGGGATCACATAGAATCCAAAACATCATGTAAAGAGAGATCCTTATAAAGGGATTGTAGAATCGTGGACGTCCCTTTCTGAATTTGGGAGAGATCACAACCATGGGATCAAGGATATGTCGATATTTAGATCAGAAGGAAGGTGGAAAAGGGTCATCTGATAAAGGTGAAACCAGAGGTTGGGAAATATTAAGTTGCAACTGTCAGATCAAGCTTGTTGATCGTTAGTCGTCGATCAAATCAGAGTGGAGAATGAAAGAATTTGGAACTTCATCACTTTGACGATTATGGTAGGCAGGAAAAGCCTGAAATGTCGAAGGATGAAGTCACGAAGTCCCATCGAGGGTCCGATATAATAGGAGGCTCGGGGGAAATATCCACCATTGATCATGGTCATCTGGAGTTGAAAATGTAGGGAAGTTTAACTCCAAGATAATTTAGCCTTTTAGGATTTTTGTAACCCAAATTCCCAGAGTGCCAAAGTATCGAATTTCCCAATCGACCGTTAGATCGAGGGAAGGACTTCATGAGAAATTATGAGCATTGGATCTAGTAATGGTGGAAGGTTAGAAAAGTTTATGGTCTTCAAAACTTCACCACTTTGATGATTACTGGATATGTTACAGATCAAATCCCCAAAGTGTCGAAGTCCTGAATTGTTGAAACTGCGAAGTGTAAAGCCGTAGTCTGTGAAATCCTATAGATTATCAAATCTAGAGAAGATAATGTGGATCGTTCATTTGATGGATCATGCATCGTAGGGAACATGGAAGGGGTTCCATGTGGGGACACGTGTCACTCAGATTTAGTACCTTTTGGACCCTAACCTGTTCATTTTTTAGTGACACATGGCATGCATTCCATGGTTCCACGTCACTATGGGCGACGTCAGCATGCCATGTCATCTTTGGGAGTATGGCCTCCGGGGGTGTCTAAGCTCTTCCGATCTCACGAACATGGAAGGGGTTCCATGTGGGGACACGTGTCACTCAGATTTAGTACCTTTTGGACCCTAACCTGTTCATTTTCTAGTGACACATGGCATGCATTCCATGGTTCCACGTCACTATGGGCGATGTCAGCATGCCATGTCATCTTTGGGAGTATGGCCTCCGGGGGTGTCTAAGGTCTCTACCAATGAAAAGTGTCGAAGACCGAAGTCATGAATGCATGAAAACCATCAATCTAATATACCTTCGGGACCTTTCTCGACCATTGGATCAAGCAGCAGGAGGATGGCATAAGAAATTCGATAGTAATCACTCCGGGGAAGTGGAACGACTCGGGAATGGAAAATTCTAGGAGTTTCGGAGAGCCGAAATCCTAAATTGTTTAAGGATTGTATGTCTCAACACTTGATTAATTCCTAACCATTCGATTAAATAGTGGAAGGATAGGGTAAGTACTTTGATGATTGTCACTCCGAGGGAGTTGAGATAATTGGGAGTGGAAATGTCCCAGAGTCCCAGAGATCCCAAGTCCCGAATTGATAAAGGCCGTCCATCCCAATGTATGATTAAGTTCCAACCATTGATCGTATTGAAGACCTCAGATGGGTGGGATTGTCCAATCAATGGGAGATCAATCTCTACCATCTGATCTATTAAGTGGAGTTAATATAAGTGTTTGGTGAAATTTAACTACGAGAGATATAGGATATTGAAAAGGGAGAATAGTCAAAGGCCTAAGTATGAAGGGCTTGGTACCAACCAGTCTCATGAAAAAGGTAAAGGGGGATCAATTCGAGGTGAAAAGGGATCCAAAATTGACTAAGCTCTTAGGCATTGTGTACAAATAAACTCTCGTGTAGAAGAATACAAAGGAAAGTGCTAAAAAGTGAATAAGCCTGCGGTTTCGAGTTGTGGTCACATGGAAAGTGGCTTTAAGGAAGCACATGTGTAGAATTAAAATTTTGTACTAGCTAAAGGATAACATGGAAGTGTTATAATATGTATAATTATAATATATTCTTCATGAATTGAGAAGAAAAATGACCTGTAGCATTGTTTGGAAATTGTTTCTTATAATATACATAATTTTAACAAGATGGTTTCTTGCACATTTTGCAGAATTTGGGGGTGTGAACATATCAATTCATTTTAAGATTGCATATTCAAGAAATTGAAGAAGGAGAGGGATCTTCCAACCATGAGAAAGAGGCCAAATGTCAAAATATCAATGTTGGTAATGTAGATATAGAATCCAATGGAAACAAGGACGGAGGGGAGAAAAAAACATTGATTAAGACTATGAGAATCCTGAAAATAGAAGTGCAGAGTTACAAAGAAGACAATGCGAGACTTATGAGAGATAAAAATAAGATAAATTATCAAGTGATGCAAAGCTTAAATCAATTGCAGAGGAAAACAAAGAATGGATCAAACTCAAAACAAGAGGAAGAGGGAAGATGTCATGAAAGAAGATATGACCAAAAAAGAGTTGGCTATTCAAGAAGCGTTAGCATAACTCATAAAAATCACTCACCCCCCTATTCATCAAGGAAATTTTATGCATCTGAAGATTCCATAAGTATTCCATAGGTGTCTCCTATTAGGCACCAAAGAAGGAGACATGAATTGGACAATTTTCAAGGAGATATGAGGATGCTTAAGCCACCATCCTTTGATGGTGAAAGAGGAAGGGAAGATAATGTTGAAGCATGGTTTCTTGGATTCAGGAGATAGTTTTAATTGTATAAATGCTCATCAAACATAGAATATGGAATTGGCACATACCATTTACATGGGAAAGTTGCTATGTGGTGGGATCAACTGAAGCAGGTTGAGCACATTAATGAGAATAGGATCGCTTGGAAGCAGTTCAAGAAATATTTTCAGAAGGAGTACCTTTCATAACACTTCTATGAAAAGAAAATGAAGGAGTTATTTGAACTTAGGTTGGGTAGCATGACCATGGAAGAGTATGAAAAGAGGTTTGTGGGGCTGATAAAGTATGTAGGATTTATAAAAGATGGGAAGGTGAAAGTAATGAGGATTTTGAGTGGATTTCCATCCTTTTATAAAAAGAATATTCAATATGATGAACCCGAAACTTTGACTAAGACCATTAGGAAGGCTAAGTACATATATGAGCAAGGAAAGGGTAGAGAAACTATGTATAAATATTGGAAGGATAAGAAGAAGGAGAAATATGATCAGAGGTAGAAGGGATTCAAACCTCGTTTCAATAGAAATACCCTAATAAAAATCATCAAGACCAGTATTCTAAGGATGATTCCAAGAGAGAAGACTCCTTGGAAAAAAGGGGAATACCACCAATCCAATGTTGGGGATGCAAAGAAGATCACGTATACAAGGATTTCCCTCACAGAAAGGACAAAGTGAAGACCATGCACCACATAGAAGAGGCTACAATAGTAGAAGACATGGAAAAAATTTATGCATCCTTAGATGAATGAAAAGCAAGGTACCAATCAAATATGATTGAGGTGGAAGGTAAGATTATTAATAATCCTATTTGTATTTTAGTTGATTCAGTAGAAATTCATTGTTACATTGATCCTAAAATAGTGGATAGATTACACTTGGAGAAAATTAAGCTTGGAAAATCAAGTTTGTTCTAGCTAGCCACTGGAACCAAAAGGAAAATCCATGTTATGTTCAGAGGTTGTTCCATAAGTATTAATGATGTGAATACTAAAGTTGATCTAAATATTATACCATTGGGGTCTTATGATATTATAATTGGAATGGATTGGTTGGACACACATTATGTTGTCCTAGATTGTCATAACTAGACATTTACATGTCTTGATGAAGAAGGAAAAATGTAACACCTAGGTTTTGAGCCCCATATTAAATAACATATTGTTACATTGTTGAGAGGCCAAAGTTCCCAAACAATTATGAAAAGGCCAATGTGCCTAGGAAATGTAATTTTTTTATCATTAATAATAATAAATACATTGTTGGCTTCTAGACGGACAAGGACTAGATTTATAGGGGCTATGATTCCACAAAACATGGGGCTTAAGGGGATAAGTGATTATTTATTTTATATTACCCATTTTGTGTAATAGGGGGTGGGGGGG
>CBVK0102975316.1:0-32964 GCA_900067695.1 Picea abies
GGGGGGGGGGGGGGGGGATAAGTTATATAAGATATTGGGGGAATGCCAAGAGGTTCTTGATCCCCACGAATTAAAAAAACCCATCCCTAGTCTGTAGAAGGGATTACCTAGGTTGGCTAATTCTCTCATTCATTTTGGTCATTCACTCACTCTCATTCCCTTCCCCATTCTGGTTTTGTTGGTGGTCACTTCACATGTTCAATGACCCAAATTTTTCACTATTAATCCTCTCTCATGGAGTCTATACTCCATTCATTCATTCACTCACTCACCTTTCCTCATTTTCGTGTTTTGGCTTAGGAAAGGAGGATGAACTATTGAAGAACAACCATGGTTGTTGGATGTAGAGATTGTTGGTGTAATACAACCATGATTATAGGCATGCATGTCTAATATGCTTGGTCTGTGTTCAAATTTGATCACAACTGCGAGTCCTGAGAGTCCCAACATGGAGATTCTTGACCAGATGCATTGAAGCATTGGAAGGAGAGGGAATTCCTAAGGGACTGTGGTAGAGAAGGGTGGATGTCCATTCTCTTAGGTGGTGCAGGATTGGTAGAAGAGAGATGGGTACTTGGATTTCTATGAGTGCTAGAGAATCTTCTGAGAACTTGAGTGCTGATTGGTTTCAGAATCCAAGTAACACTCAGTAACCGTCCTTGTGGATTCATAGCCATGGATCGGGGATGAAATTGTTGTTGAGACTTGGAGCAACAATGTCTATTGTTGGGTGGAACGTTCTTGGTCTACATCCAACTGGTGTCTTATTTTATAAAATATAAGTGCTCTCTGTTATGGTTTATTTTGCTTGTGCATTTATTTTTGTTGTGTATCAAATTATTATACCTGAGATTGTACCTATAATATGCATGCTTTATAGTTAATGATGTGCATGTTATATTGTGCATGTATTTTATGTTCTAGTATGAATATTGATCATTGATTGTATGTATTTCATGCTTCTTTAGTAATTAATTGTTATCAGAGATTTGAAATTAGATAAGAGGTTCGTTCTTATTGTGGCATGCTCGTCCTGTAGGGGGGATGGGTATGTTACAGTTTGGCAACAGAGTAGAATTGTAGTGGCATTTTCCAAATTGGGTGGAAAGGGATGTTACAAATTGGTATCAGAGCTTCTGGTTCAAACTGTTACAGTCTAGAACAAGTGCAAATCGATAAAATTCACTGTCACATATTTTATATGTCTCTGTGAATTGGGGAAAAATGGTGGAAATGTTTGAGTGAAATTCCCCAAATTCATGAATAGATCTGAGTTTGAATGATTCCAGGATTGTCTAAGAATTTAATAGATTCTATCTACAGAGTTGCAGAGCCGAATTCGACTTAGAAGGTCGAAAAATTCAAAATTTATTGGCCTCTATAATGTTGGAAAAAGTTTTGTGAAATTACCAAATAGACAGTTGGGATTAATTCAATGATTTGAAAAATGAGGAAAATCATCGGTTCGTATTCATTTCAGTTGTTTGGGGAGTTAGAGAAAATCAACATTCAAGATCATCTTGGTCATGAGATCAACAACCCAGATTCACCTGTGTTTTTGTCAAAAATTCTAATTGTGGAAGTTCACCAACAAAAATCATCGACGGTCGATGGTCGAGGATCAACGATTTGGGTGAAGGGTTGAAGATTTACCAAGGAAAATCATCGATCATTGATGACTGATGGTCATGGATCAACAAATTGTGGTAAATTTTTCCTTTTTTTTCGGACAACGAAAATCTTCGATCGCCAATGACCGATGGTTGGGGATCGAAAGAAAACATATGATGTCCCAAAATCCAGAGTAAATTTGGATTGTTCGTGTTTAAGGACACATGTTCGTAGATCAACCTATTCAAGGATTCATCATTACAGGGATTTTTTGTGTAGTGTGGAGAAGTATCCCGAAGTTCTGAAGTCTATAAGTCATGAGGCACTAGAGTGACATGTCATGCCAATGTCACCTAAGGTGATGTGGACAAACTTGATGCTTGCCACATGTTGTCATGTTTCATGATTTTCAAAGACTGTTTGTGCCACTTATTATATGACACGTGTCACTCATAAGATAGGGCCACATGTCCATGCATTATTTTCTTCCATTAAGCACCCCTTGGTTCTTAGTTACTGATCAACACTCCAAGAGTTTGCTAGTTCAACATTCTAAAGGAAGGAAGTGTGATGAAGGTGAAACCCCGAAGCTCTAAAGAGAAGAGTAACTCCACACCATTGATCAGGAGGGGAAACATGGCAGTATAACCTGTAGTTCAGAGACTTGGAACTCTAGAGGATTGAAGGAATAAGCAGTTGGGTTCAAGGACTTTTGAAGGCCCAAAAGATGGATTCCATCTCAGCGAATGATTACAGTTGAAACATGGCACAATATCCTAAGGTCTGGAGAGTTGGTATTCCAGAGAATTTATGTTGTATGTTTCTTTTAGTCAAGAACTACTGAAGGCCAGATTTAATCTCCACCATTGATCGAGAGATGATATGTGGAGGAAGGAGAGGAAATCCAGTAGTTTGACACTCTGGGAGATCTGCAGAGAGGTGTTTGGAAAATCCTTGAAGCCTGGAGCTGGGAAGGAAATCGTAGCCATTGATCAGGACAAGATATGTGGCAACATATCCTACAGTCTGGAGACTTGGCATTCCAGAAGAGTTGAGAGTGTTGAAGGAAGGATATGGCCCGCGATATAATATTTCTAATGTAGAAAAATGACAGGAAGGATTTGGCCCGCTATTTTGAGTTGTGGTCACTTGGGAAAGTTGTTTGAAGGAAGCGCCTGTGAAAAATTGATTTATGTATCAGCCCAGGGATAATATGGAAGTATTATTTATATATGATTCCTCATGATTTGAACAAAATAAATACCTATAACATTATTGACAAATGTTGTTTATCATATGCTTAATTATGACAAAATGGTCACTTGCACATTTTGCAGAATTAAGGGATTTAAACATATCATATTAGAATGTGTATTAAAGAAATGGAAGAAGGAGAGGGATCCTCCAGCCATGATAAAGAGGCTGAAGGTTATAATATCAAAGTTGGTAATGAAGAGATAGAGTCCAACGGACAAAAGGACCAAGCAGAGCAAGAAACATTACTAGAAACTGTGAAGAGCCTGAAAATAGAAGTGCAGAGCTATAAGGTAGACAACGAGATGTTGATGAGAGAGAAAAGTAAGATAAATTATCTAGTGTTGCAGAGCTTAAATTGGTTGTAAGTTCAAGCCAATAATGGCTCAAAGAAAGAGGAATAAGGCAGGTGTCATGAAAGAAGAGATGATCGTGGAAGAGCGAGTTATTCCATAAGTGATAGCATAGCTCATAGACACCACTCACCTCCTTACTCAACAAGAAAGTTTTATGCATTTGAATATTCCTTACGCAGTCCAGATATGTATTCTATTAGGCACCAAAGAAGGAGACATGAGGTGAACCGTTTTCAAGGAGAGATAATGAATATCAAGCCACCATACTTTCATGGTGAAAGGGAAAGGGAAGATGATTTTGAAGCATGGTTTCTTGGAATTATGAGATATTTCCTATTTCATAACTATTCATCCAATCTAGAAGCCATAATTTCCACCTACCACTTACATGGGAAATTGTTTATGTGGTGGGATCAACTAAATAAAGTTGAACATATTAATGAGAATAGGATCACTTGGAATAAATTCAAGAAGTATTTCAATAAGGATTACCTCTCAGATTATTTTTATGACAAGAAAATGAAGACACTCTTTGAACTTAGGTTGGAAAACATGTCTATGGAAGAATATGAGAAGAAGTTCATGGGGTTTTTAAATTATATTGTTTTTATAAACGATGACAAGGTAAAAATACATAGGTTTTTTAGTGGACTTCCAACCTTTTATAAATAAAATATTTGGTACGATGATCCCAAGACCTTGATTGAGGCCATTAGGAAGGATAAATACCTGTATGAGAAAGGCGAGGGCAGAGCGTCCATGCATAAATCTTGGAAGGATAATAAGAAGGAGAAGTTTGATTAGAGGAGGAAGGGATTCAAACCTCCTTTCAATAGAAATGATCCTAATAAAAATAATCATGACCAATATGCTAAGGATGATTACAAAAGATAACACTCCTTGGGAAAAATGGGAAGACCACCAATCCAATGTTGGGGATGCAAATAGGATCACTTGTACAAGGATTTACCACATAGAAAGGACATAGTGAAGACTATACACATCATCCAATAGGCTACAACAGTCGAAGACATGGGAAGGATTTATGCCGCCTTAGATGATCGACAAGAAGAATACCAATCCAACATTATTGAGGTGGAATGTGTTAGTCCCTAAAGTTGCATCGGACTGCTAAAGAGAAAGCTATGACATCATTAGATTATTGCAATAGTTTTTATGGATGATTGTATATTGGTTTTTTGAAAAGGTTGGAGGTTTCAGCAGTAAATGAAGAAAGAGAATATCAATTTATGATTGTAAAAAAGTTCCAATCACACTTACTTAGTCAATGGTAGTCAATTTAATAAAACAAATAAAACCATAAGAAAGAAATATGCAAGTGTCCAATCTGTTCACTCACATAGGAAGATTCTTGATCCTAAATATCATTTAGAAACACAGAATAAGGTACTCAAAAACAAGTCTTGGAATGGGAAAAAAATCAGTGAAATATTCACTGCCTTATCAACATAAAAAGATATATTTAAAGCATCATAAAGATAACATGTTTTTTTAAAGTAAGAAAATGGATAATCAAAATAGAGGAGAAAGTCTACTCATCAAAAGGGTTGTAGCATTGAAAGTAAAATGAAATAGTTCCTTTTTTACAATCATGTAAATCTCTATTGAACCCTCTCAGGCCTTCATAAAGTGAATTCCCAACCCTCTCTATTTACAAGAATCAGGATTTATAGCCCTTTACAAATCATTGATAAGACTACCTAAATCTCTTGAGGAGATAAGGAAAACAAATCATGGAATATGGTCAACATTTCTAAAAACAGAGCATATGGAAATTTATTAGGATCGAGCCAGATAATAATATATCAACTAATTGAATGAAACCCCCTTGTTGAGTGGGGCCAATATTTTTCCATTGGTCATCAAGAGATAAGGCTTTTGACTAAGATCCTTTTCTTTTGGTATGCTTTCTTGAAAACTAGGGATTCAAAAATATGATTGAAAAATCTGATCAACAAATTATGCCTGCATTTCTGAGATTGATTTATGCTTGAAGACGTGGATCTTGAAATGGTATGTTCTACCACTTGTGAAGATTTCTTCATGGAAATCTTGGATCTGCCTGATTTTCTTCCTTCAAATCTGGAACTAATGTCTTCAAATTAAAAACCTGCTAAAATGGATTGCTAATTTCAAGCTTGGAAACATAAATCCAGTAGTGCATGCCTGAAACAACTTCACTCTTTGGGGATTAAAATTTAAAGCAAGAGACTGTGCCTTTGTCCAAATCGTGAATCCCAACTATGGTAATCCCAACTGGAGGTGCCACTTCATCTTTAAGTTGGTCAGGGTTTTTCCTTATATCTATCATCATTTTTGCAATTCCCAAAACTGTTCGGGACGCTGTCGAAACCCTTTGAAGCGAGTGTTTCTCTCAATATTATAACATCGAACTACTTGCATAGAGCATACCCAATATCGAATGTGATAAAACTATTTGAAAAGGAGGATTTAGAAACCCACGAAATTCTGGAATCATAACATCTTCGGATTCAATATTATTTTACTAGGTACAGATTCTTGCTAAAGATAAAGAAGAAATTGTTGATATCTATAGTCAAAACCAGCCATTGCTACAACAAGAGAGAAAGAGAATGTAGATGAAACCTGATTTCTTTTGACATCCAACAGATTCTCCCCTATCTGCATACCTATGAACTTCTCTAGATTTATCAAACTAGCATATAGTCTACCAAGGGATACCGCCATTGTGCAAATAGACTTATGTATTGTAGAAACCAACAATTCCTTCCAAGAATATCCTCGACCAAGAACATATTCAAACACTCATCAAATCATTTGACACTTGTACTGTGAGCTCGAGCACTGAGTGAAGACAACCCTTGGCACCACATTCTCATAATATGATTTGGGCACCTACCAAGATTTAAATTTTGGGCTTCTCCTACCCTTTCAGATATGCGCCATTCACTTGAGTAATCAGAGGGCATCTCGACTGCCTGTATAAGGGATTGCATAACTTTCCATAACCCAACGATTCATCCACACCATCCAACTGTCAAGTCTTCTGACAATCTAGATAAATGTGGAGTGATCGATTCCCTCCATGTTGGGCTGCCTAGATTCCTCTTAGTGTCATATAAAACTTGGCGATCGAACCTTTAAAAGACATTTTTTCACCTTACCATTTGGCATTCTCTTTGATGAAATTACTTGCTATGTTCAATGCTATCGATCTTCAGTGTAGCCATCAATTTCTTATGGGTTTTAGCATAGATAGCACGAATTCATTTTATTCCATATATAAAAAGGATACAAAACCTTATAGTAGCTAAAAAGAAATAATATTATTAATGTAATGAACATAGAATTTCGATACTTTGTAGGCTCCTCCTCCATGTAAATAAGAACTTTACTTGATTTGTAATGTGTTGTTTGCTGGTACATAGGTGATGGAGATTGAAGCATGGAGCTGAAGCTTGGCCTTCGGGCCCAAATTTTAATAAAAACACAAATTCCTTCATAAGGTCGAGGGCCAATTTTTGGGTCACTGATTTAAAGGCCATATAAAATCAACATCCCTCTAAAAAGAATTTATAAGCACATTTAGGTGCCAAAAATTGGGTCCTTCTATGGATGGCATGCTCCCTGTGAGCTGCGAAGAACAAGAAGACCTGTGTCTGTCCATTCCACCTGAAAACCCTGCAACTGCTCTACAAAAATCCACAATTTTGTATCGTATCTAGTCCATTTGGCTATGGAGTCATTTAATAACATTCCCAATCTGATCCAAAATTTTGCAACCTATTCTAACAAACGGCTGAAAAGAAACTTAAAGAATCTACATGATCGTATGACGAGATTATTCTTCTATCTATTCCTACTCCTAACCAATAAAATTTGTCTTTATCATGTGTAATCATGCTTCCAATGAAGCCATGTAACATCAAACCAATTACAAAATCTATTTGCATGCAGATAGAAATCAAAGAAGGATTCATTATGTGTCACAAAATTTTAACTTGTAACACATACTTACAACCACCATCTTCTTTGATTCAAAACTTTACAAGGCCAAAATCTTCTAAGAATCATGACTCCATGAAAATGGCTACCATATCATAGAAGAAAGAAATAGATTGATAACCAAATATGGTTACCTTTGATTGTTGCTCAATTTTTTCTTCAACTCCTGATGTATGGTTGTCATATGCTAATTTTGACTGTTCATGACTAACATGCATAATGTTTTCATAAATCTGTTGATCATCTTCTGTCACCATAAATATATCAGGCTGTTGATAACCTTCCTCAACTCCATTATGTTTAGAAGGTTCATCAACAACAATATGTTGAAGAAACACTTGTTCCTTATACTCATCATAAACATGAGCTTTTCCATTCAAATCAAAGACTGCAGGTGCATCATGGACAAGATCAGATGCATCTACAACTATGCAATCATCTTTCCTATCATTAATGGTATCTTGAGGATCTTCCCTAACAACATGTTTTCATTCTTGCAAACAAAAGATAAATCTGATTTCTGCTGAATATGCTTCTCATATACATCACAACAATTTTCAAAAAGACTTTCAGATGAAAATTATTCTTTACAAAATACGTTGAAAGCATTATGAAAAAATTCCAATGAGTTAATACTTGAAGCTAGAAGAGATCTGCACCAGTCAAGGGTTGCTCCCTTCAATGATTATCTGAAAAGATTGATGTTGACATCCTCGTGCACAATCTTACATTCATGAATAAACTGATGAAAGTCTAGAATATTTTCAGCTGGATCCTCCCAATCTTCTCCTTTAAATGTAGGAAGGATACCTTCCAATTCATCTTTGCTAAGCATTAGGTTTGGAAAATCAATGACATTTGAAAAATCACAAAAAACAAACCTTTGAGCCAAAATGGCTTCCATACTTGGATCCCCCAGTGGAATCGCCTTTTAATATTTAGACAGTGGAGTTTCCATGGTGAAAGATCTGTAGATGAGCATATGTCCTCTTCCTATTCCCAATCAAGAAGAGGATCTGATCATTTTCGTTCTCCCAGGGAAGGGATATTTGTTTCTTCGTCCCTGACAACAACGCCAAAATATGTTAGTCCCTAAAGTTTCACTAGACTGCTAAAGGGCAAGCTACAACATCATCAGATTATTGCAATATTTTTTATGGATAAATGTATATTGGTTTTTTGAAAAGGTTGGAGGTTCCAATAGTAAAAGAATAAAGAGAATATAAATTTCTGATTGTAAAAAAGTTACAATCACACTTAGTTAGTCAATGGTAGTCAATTTAATAAAACAGATAAAACCATAAGAAAGAAATATGCAAGTGTTCAATGCGTTCACTCACATAGGAAGATTCTTGATCCTAAATGTCATTCAAAAACAAAAAATAAGGTACTAAAAAACAAGTCTTGGAATGGGAAAGAAATCAGTGAAATCTTCACTGCCTTATCAACATAACAAGATATATTTAATGCATCATAAAGATAAGATGTTTTCTTAAAGTAATAAAAGGGAGAATGAGAATAGAGGAGAAAGTTTTCTCATCAAAAGAGTTGTAGCATTGAGTGTAAAATGAAAAAGTTCTTGCTTTACAATCATAAAAGAGAGTCTCGATCCTGCATCCTAATCTCTATTGAACCCTCTTGGGCCTTCAGAAACTGAATTCCCCACCCTCTCTGTTTACAAGAATCAGTATTTTATATCCCTTTACAACTCATTGATAAGACTACCTAAATCTATTAAGGAGATAAGGAAAAAAAATCATGGAATCTGGTCGACATTTCTAAAAATAGAGCATATGGAAATTTATTAGGATCGATCCCAATAACAAGATATCAACTAATTGAATGAAACCCCCTTTTTGAGCGGAGCCAATCTTTTTCCATTTTTCATTAGGGGATAAGGATTTTGACTAAGATCCTTTTCTTTTGATATGCTTCCTTGAAAACTAGAGATTCAAAAATATGATTGAAAAATCTGATCCACAAATTATGCCTGCATTTCTGAGATTGATTTCTCCCTAAATATGTGGATCTAGAAATGGTACGTACTGCCACCTGTGAAGATGTCTTCCCAGAAATCCTGGATGTTCTTGATTTCCTTCCTTCAAATATGGAACTAATGTATTCAAATTAAAAACCTACTAAAATGGATTGCTAATTTCAAGCCTGGAAACAAAAATCCAGTAGTTCATGCATAAAACAAATTCACTCTTCGGGGATTACAATTGAAAGAAAGAGAGTCTTTCTTTCTCCAACTCATGAATCCCAACTATGGTAATGCCAACTGGAGATGCCACTTCATATTTAAGTTGGTCAGGGTTTTTCTTTATATCTATCATCATTTTTGCAATTCCCAAAACTGTTTGGGACGCTGTGGCAACCCTTATAAGAAAGTATTTCTCTCAATATTAGAACATCACACTTATTGCACAGAGCATACCCAATTTTGAATGTGAGAAAACTATTTGAAAAGTAGGATTTAGAAAAACACAAAATTTTGGAATCATAGCATGTTCAGATTCAATATTATTTTACTAGGTACAAAAGCTTGCTAAAGATAAAGAAGAAATCACTGATATATATAGTCAAAACCATCCATTGCTACAACAAGAGAGAAAGAGAATGTAGATGAAACATGATTTATTTTGACATCCAACATACTCATCCCTGTTTGCATACCTATGAACTTCTCTAGATTTCTAAAACTAGCATAGAGTCTACCAAGGGATACCGCCTCTGTGCAAATAGACTTATGTATTATAGAAACCAACAGTTCCTTCCAGGAATCTCCTCGACTCGGAACATATTCAAACACTCATCAAATAATTTGACATGTGTACTCTGAGATCGAGCATTGAGTGAAGACAACCCTTGGCACTGCATTCTCATAATATGATTTGGGCACCTACCAAGATTTCAATTTTTGGACGTCTCCTACCCTTTTAGATATGCGCCATTCACTTGAGTAATCGAAGGGAATATCAGTTGCATGTATAAGGGATTTCATAAATTTCCATAACCCGACCATTCATCCACATCATCCAATTGTCAAGTCTTGTGAAAATCTAGATAAATGTGGAGTGATTGATTCCCTCCATGTTGTTCTTTCTAGATTCCTCTTATTGTCATTTGGGAACTTGGCGATCAAACCTTTAAAACACATGTTTTCACCTTCCCATTTGGCATTCTCTTTGAGGAAATTACTTTCTATGTTCAATGCTATCGATATTCAGTGTAGCTATCAAGTTCTTATGATTTTAGCATATATCACATGAATGCATTTTATTCCATATATAAAAAGGATAAAAAACCTTATAGTAGCTAAAAAGGAATAATATTAGGAATGCAATGAACATAGAATTTTGATACTTCGTAGGCTCCTCCTCCATGTAACTAAGCACTTTAATTTGATTTGTAATGTGTTGATTGCTAGTACACTAGTGTTGGAGATTGAAGCATGGAGCTGAAGCTTGGCCTTCGGGCCCAAATTTTAGTAAAAACACAAATTCCCTGCATAAGGCCTCGTGCCAATTTTTGGGTCGCTAATTTAAAGGCCATCTAAAATCGGTGTCCCTCTAAAAAAATTTCATAAGCACATTTAGATGCCAACAAAAGGTAAGATCATAAATCATTTTATTTCTATTTTAATTGATTCTGAAGGAAGACATTGTTACATTGATCCTAAAATAGTGGATATATTACATTTGGAGAAACGTAAGCTTGGAAAATGAAGTTTTCTTCAACTAGCCACTGGAAGCAAAAGAAGAATCCATGATATGGTAAAAAGTTATTCCATAAGTATTAATGGTGTGAATATTAGTGTTGATCTAAATATTATACCATTGGGGTCTTATGATATTCTAATTGGAATGGATTCGTTGGACAAGAATCATGATGTCCTACATTTTCATAGAAATAAATTTACATGTCTTGATGGATATGGAAAACAGAGCACTGTGAAAGGAGTTCCAAGACCCATCTCTATAAGGGATATTTCAACCTTACAACTAAAGAGATGTTTCAGAAAATGATGTCAATTGTATGCAACCCATGTGGAGGAGCCAAAAGATACAAAGGGGACAAGCCTTGAAGATTTATCGATACTAAAAGAATTCGAGGATGTATTCCAAGAAATGCCAGGCTTGCCACCAAAAAGGGAAATAGATTTCTCTATTGATCTAGTGCCAAGAGTTGCCCCAGTGCCAAAAAGACCTTACAGAATGAGTATGCTCGAGTTAAAATAATTACAAATGCAGTTAGAGCAATTGTTGAACAAAGGCTACATACGTCCAAGTGTTTCACCTTGGGGAGCACCAATACTCTTTTTCAAAAAGAAGGATGGAACCTTGAGGGTGTGTATTGACTTTCAATATCTGAATAAGTCTAATATAAATAAAATGTATCCTCTACCCATAATTGATGATCTCTTTGATCAACTAAGAGGAGTAAAGATATTTTCAAAGATAGACTTGAGATTAGGATACCATCAGGTAAGAATGAAAGAGGAAGACATCCATAAGACATCCTTTAGAACTAGGTATGGGCATTATGAGTTTGTAGTGGTGCTATTTGGATTTTCCAATGCACTAGCTGTATTTATGTTCTTAATGAATGGAATATTAAAAAATTACTTGGATAAGTTTGTCATAGTTTTTTTGGATGACATACTTGTCTATTCTAAGTCTGAGGAGGAGCATGAACATCAACTAAGATTGTTACTACAAGTTGATGCAGGAGCATCACTTCAGGAAACCATGCGCTAGCCAGCCAGCCCACTCAACACATTCAAAGAGCGCATTCAAGGAAGAGAGGTGCAAGTACTCTCAGATTTTGAATTTGAAATTTTGTTAAATGTATGTAAGGATGGTAGAGCCAAAGCCGTGCCTTTGAGAAGCCGTTAGGTAGAAGTAGCCTTTAATGGTTGTAAGGCTAGATCTAGCTCTGATATGGACTAGACAACCCATTCAATGTAAAGTTAATGTAATTGAATAGGGTAGGTATCTTGGAGGGAAGAGCTCAAAGAGACCCCTCATGTAAAAGATCTTGGATCTTATGTTAGTAGTTTTGAGAGAGAGAGTTAGGAGAGCTCTACATGAGAGTCTGTGAGAGTAGCACAGATAGAGAAGAGAGGAGACTCGAGACTCTGTTGCAGTCTGAGCTCAACCCACATTGTAAAGAGGCATTTCTTGGTTAATACAAATAGAAGCAGTTTTTCCTGCATGATATTTTGTGTGTGATGAATGTCTTTATGTATTGATGATATTCTATAGATGTATGTTGTAGATGTGCATTTGCAGGTTACAGGCAGATGTAGTTGTCTATTGAGTTCTTTGATATTCAAGTTTGGGGTTCTTTGAGGCTTCATGCTAAAAGAGTGTGACAGAACACTGTGGGTTCTGTAAGCTAGTGTAAGAAATGCACTTCTAAATTCTACGAAATTTGGACAAGGACGTGCCAGGAGGGTGCACCAAGTGAAGTCACTAACTCAAGGAGAATCCTCAAGGTTGTTGAACACTTTGGAGGAGGAAATATGTAGAGGAGGACACAGTAGAAGACATAATCACTGAGGGGTTCTGTAGAGATCTTCCAGGAGGGCATTAGGCAGATGCATGGGTTGCACTGAGGAGAAGAACTCTATCTTGAGTTCAGAGAAGAGCAGAAATTTGGAGGAATTCTGGGAAAGATCTGCCAGGAGGGCATTGAAGAAGTGCAAAGAGCGCACAGGAGAACTCTTATTAGAGTTCGTTGAAGGGAACATAATCACTTAGGGATTCTGCAAGAGCTCAACTAGGAGGGCGTTGAGTAAGTGTCAGTTTTCACTAGAAGAACTCTTAGAGTTTTGAGGGAGAAGGAAGTATCAAGAAGACCTTCACAAGGTTGCTAAACACCCTGCAGGCTTAGCAAGTAGTGCTTGAGCAGGAAGTTGCCAGAGGGCATTTCCATCCTTTTAAGGAGAGAAAGGGACACAGACTTTAGAGGTTTGAGAAACAAAGAATCTCAGGATGGATAGCACCTTCGTGTGTGTAGGGACCCTACAAGGAGTGTAGAGATTGAAGAATCCTTTAAGGATTCAAGGAAGATAAAGCTCAGTAGAAATAGTGCCTTTGTTCATAGAGTAATAGCTGCAAGGGGTGTAGGAAGTCAGGGAAACCCTTCAAGGTTTCACAGTCCCGAAGCTCAGGAGGGAAAGCATCTTCAAGAATGCAGGTGAGACCAAGGATACAGGCTCGTAAGAGAAACAAAGGCTGATACCTTTGATACTTTGGAAATATTCCAAGGAGGAGGAAGAAGCGAAAGATCAGGAGGGAGCTACATTTTCCATTGATTCAGAGCTGGAGAGGAAGATCTGTACCATTGAAGTTTTACGTCTAGGTGGCATAGGAGAGCGCAGTGGAAGAGAGAGATCTGGGCCATCAGATCTAGAACAGATAGTCGATAACCCTCAAATCTAGGAGGAGTTGCATGAGATTTAATCTTGTATGCACAGAGGAGAGGAACCATGAAATCCCAAAAGGATCAAGACTGTCCATCGTGAAGAGGAGGCATGGAAGAAAGTTGAGGACCCATCAGGGTTTCAGATATCGAGAGTCCGAGAGGTAAGAGTCGAGAGAGAGGAAGTCTTGACTCACGAAGTCTCGAAGACATCAGAGCCGTCCATCTAGGAGGACACGTTTCATGAGATCCTCGTATCTCGAGGATTCGATATTGGAGAGCAGAATAGGGAAGTCTTTTGACTTCGCAACTTGCAAAGTCCCAAAGTGATCAGGATCATCCATCTATGGAGGATGCGTGGCAGTGATAAGGGAACTAACAGGATTTCAAAGTACCATTGGGTTATCTCGTGGATTTAGAGTTTGGGAGTTTGGAGAGGGTAGACGAGGCTCTTGATTTCATGAAGCTCCGAGTAGTGAGGAGCAGAGACAACCATTGGATCCAGGTCACAGGAAGACTATTGGATCAAAAACTTTTCCATATCGTGCACTTGGGGATTTGGAGGTTGAGAGGAATCACTTTCGACTGTAGAAGTCATGAAGTGTCAAGCACCGAGACTCGTGCGAACACACATCACGTCCATCAGGTGGAGACCGTGTGGCTGACAGGTGGACAGTCATCGCCTGGGAAGGAGTCAACATCCTGTTGACTTATTGCACTTCGGAGATTCACTAGAGGAGAGCACGAAATATTGACACCGCAACTCATGAGATTGTGAGTTGCAAGAAGTTTGAAAAGGAAGTCAACCATCGCCTCTCAGGGTTTCACAAAGGGAAAGTGCCAAAGTTCGACACTCCAACTCATGAGGTTGTGAGTTGCGAGAGGTGCTAGAGTTAGGCTCTAGCAGATGGTCACTTGAAGAAGTGATAACGAGAAGGAAGGTATACCTATATCATTATCTCGAGTATCAGGAGTTTGGAAAAGAGGAGTTGAGGGTCTTCGACGCACGAACTCGTGAGTTGCGAGTTGCGAAAGGCACTTGTGCCAAGGCCAGTTGTGGTCACGTGAGGGTGAAGCTCATACCTAGTGCTTGTTCACATAGGTGGAGTTTCCAAAGGACCTGTGGATTCGTTGAAGGTTCCAGAGTGAATCAAAGGAGCCACTTCAGCTCAAGGAGATTTGAACGATCCTGTGAGCGGATCTAGGCCTTTGGGTCGGGGGATCTGCATCACAAGTGTTGAGGGAACATCAATTGTATGCCAAGCTGAGTAAGTGTTATTTTTATTAAGAACATATCCATTACTTGGGGAACATTAATTCAGAACATGGTATAGCAGTAAATCTTCAGAAAATTGAAGCCATTAGAGGATGGTCAACACCCGGGAATGTTTCAGATGTCAGAGATTTTATGGGGTTAGGTGGTTACTACAAAATATTTATAGCAGGGTTCTTTAGAACTTCTCACCCACTTACTTCTTTGCAAAAGAAGGGAATTAAATTTGAATGGACAACAAAATGTGAAGAAAATTTTAATTCACTGATGAAATTACTTACTCGTGCGCCTATTTTGAAGATTGTTGACCCAAATGAGAATTTTGTGGTATGTACAGATGCATGCAAGTAAGGACTTGGTGGGTTCCTCACTCAAAATGGACATTTCATTAGTTACGAGTCCAAAAATATTAAATAGCATGAGGGGAATTATGCTACACATGATTTGGAGCTTGCTTCCATTGTTCACACATTGAAGATGTGGAGGAATTATCTCATGGGAAAGAGATTTGAATTAAGAACAGACCACAATGGTCTGGAGTATCTTTTTGAACAACCAACTTTGAATGCCAAGAAAACAATATGGATGGAATTTTTAATTGAATACGACTTTGATATCCAACATATCAAAGGAAAAGAAAATAAAGTTGTCAATGCACTTAGTAGAAGAGTGCATCTCATGCATGCTACAACTGTCAGTATGCATCAATCGAGCATGAAGAGAATGTTTTTAGATGTTGTTCTTACAGATCAACATTACTTACAAATAAAGGAAATATTACAACAAGTAGATGTACAATAAAAAGTGAAAGAGTATGAGATAAAGGAAGATGGACTACTTGTGCATAAAAATAGAATTTATGTTCCTAGTTCTAGAGAACTTAGGAATTTTGTATTAAAGGAAATGCATAGTGTTCCATATGTTGGACATCCCAGTTACCAGAAAACATTTATAGTAGTAAGGAGCTAGTTATTTTGGACAAGAATGAAAAAGGATGTTGTTGATTACATCGCTAGATGTATGAAATGTTATAAAGTGAAGGCTAAGCATAGACACCCACTGGGTCCACTACAACCATTACCAATTCCATAGAATAAATGAGAAGTGATAACCATTGAATTGATAACTAAATTTCCCAGGACAACAAGGAAAAATGATTCAATCATGGTAGTGGTTGATAAATTGACAAATGTTTCTCATTTTATTCATGTAAAAACAAATCATACAACAACAAATATTGTAGAAATTTACATGAGGGAAATTGCTAGGTTGCATGGGATACCTAGGACAATTGTCTTAGACATAGGCACTAAGTTTACTTCAAATTTCTGGAAGGGATTAATTAAAGGATTTGGTACAAATCTAAACTTTAGCACAACATACCATGTAGTCATATCGACATATAAAGAGGGCCAGCCAAGTAATTGAAGACATGTTAAGAATGTATGTGATGGATAAGCCATCTAAGTGAGAAGATTACCTGCACTTGGTTGAGTTTTCATATAATAATGGGTATCAAGCTTCATTGAAGATGATCCCATTTGAACCCTTGTATGGAGAAAATACAGTACTCCACTAAATGTGCATATTCCATACTCAATTAGACTGTATAATGTGATTTTTTTATGGTGGATTCCTCAACAATCAACACAATTTGATGGAAGCTACAACACTCCTCAACAAATGGGATCATCTTTGTACCACTCTAAGAAATATTGGGATATTTTAAAGAATACATATGAAGGTGTGGCTATAGCTAAATTGCAAACACTAAGGAGAAATTTTGAAAATGACAACATGCAAAGTAATGAATCTATTCATGATTACATCACAAAGATGCAAGATCTTGTTAATTAGATGAGGTCCTTAGGTGCAGATGTTCTAGAAAGGAGACTAATTGAAAATATTTTAAGAATTGTTTTTCCCAATTTTCAGATGGTCACCACTATTATTATGGTTTCCAAAGACTTAAATACAATGAAGATTGATGGATTAAGTGGATTTTTTCTAACTGTTGAAAAAAATTCAACCAACTGGAGAAGTGGAGCATGATTTTTATACAAGGCATAGAGGAAGAGGAAGAGGTAGAAATCAATATTAGAATAAGAATTATAATATAAATTCAAAAAAATCATAGAATTATAAAGGAACTTCATTTAGAGGAAGAGGAAGAAGCCCATGTCCATTTAGAAGTTCAAATCAATTCAGAGGACGAAGCAGAGACAATTTTTGTGGAAGAGGAAGAGGAAGAGAAGGATGTCAAGAATGGCAAGGTCCATAGTCTCATTATTGTATAAATATGGTCATCTTGAAAGATATTGTTATGCAAAAATAAGAGATATGGAAAACAAAGGTGCTAATGTAGTGGTAGAAGAAACCATGAATGCGAATTTATTCATATCAATTTCCATGGAACATAATGAAAAAAGTGAAGCATGGTATATTGATTCAGGATGTTCAACTCATATGAAATCTCAAGAGGAGTTTTTTACTAGAATTAATGACAACTATCTTGGTAAAGTTGTATTTGGTGATGATAGAGTTTCAGAAGTTAAAGGGAAAGGCATAGTTGCAATTCCAGCATTGCATGGAAAGAAGAAGTTTATTCATGACACATTGTTGACACCAACATTGAAGAAGAAACTACTTTCTGTAGGACAAATGATAGAGAAGATCTATAATTTATTGTTTGATAACAAGGAATGTTTAATCATGGATAAGTTGAATCATAATGAAGTTGTGGAAAAAGGAGAAATGATTGAAGATATAATTTTCAAGATTTCTTTTGATTCAAGTAAATCACAAAGTTTGAATGCAATAGAAGAGATGAACAACAATATTTTGCATTTAAGAATGGGACATTTGAATTTTCAGAGTTTGGTGTTTCTTTGAAAGAAGAATATGATGAATGGTCTTCCTTATATCAAGAATGATGATGAAGTGTGTGAAGGATGTTTTTTTGGGAAACAACACAGGGACAATTTCTCAAATATAACTTGGAAGGATAGTGAACATATAGCATTGGTGCATTCATATTTGTGTGCTACAATGGAGACAATTTCCTTTGGAAAGGCTCATTAGTTTCTCACTTTCATTGATGATTGTTCAAGGAAGACTTGGGTGTATTTTTTGCAAGAGAAATATGAAGTGTTTTCTCATTTTCTTGACTTAAGGGAATTGGTTAAAAGCTAAGTGGTTTCAAGATTCTCACCCTAAGAAAAGATAACGGGGGAGAATACAGGTCAAATGAATTCTTGAATTATTAAAGGAAGAATGGTATAAGTGAGAGTTTACCAATTTCTACTCTCCTCAATAGAATGTAGTGGCGGAGAGGAAAAACAAAACCATAGATGAGATGGCTAGGAGCATGTTAAAGGCTAATTCATTCAGTAATGAATTTTGGGCTGAATCAGTACACACACTAGTATACATTCTTAATATATGTCCTACAAAGGAAATATTGAATTTGACTCCTGAAGAAGCATGGTCAGGACATAAACCAAGTGTTGCACATATGAAAGTTTTTGGTTGCATTGCATATGCACATGTTCTGAAGAAAAAGAGAAAAAAATTGGATGATAAAAGTGTGAAGTGTATTTTCATTGGTTACAATATTGAAACAAGAAGTTATAGGTTGTTTGATCCTCAAACAAAGAAAGTAATAATAAGAAAAGATGTTGTATTATATGAGTAGGAAATTTATCATTCAAAACTTGTAAAGTTGAAATTAAAAGAAGATACAGTTACTATTGATGGTGAATCACATTCCAAGTCTATAAAGGAAGATGAAGTTAAGAAGAAACCTAAGTGGTTTGAAAGAAGTCATTCTGAAAGCAATATTTTAGATAGAAATTTTGAAGGAAGGATTACAAGATCCCAAACTAATCTTGTGAATTATGAACTTAGGACATAGGTAATGAATATGGAAGAACCACAAACTTATGCAAAATATTGAAGAAAGAAAGAATGGAATGAAGCTATGGAAGAAGAGTTGAATACTTTGGTGAGAAATGATACATGAGATTTGGTGAAGTTACCAAAAGTTAAAGAGGTGATTGGTACTAAATGGGTTTATAAAACTAAGTATAAATAAGATGGCACAATTGATAAGTATAAGGCTCGTTTAGTTGCAAAAGGTTATGCACAAAGATAAGGCATTGACTATACTGAGACATTTCCCCCGGTGTAAAAGATGGATACAATAAGGATGGTTCTTGCATTATCTTCAAAATATAAATGGAAATTTTTTCAAATGGATGTTAAGTCATCTTTCTTGAATGGTTATGTGGATGAAAATATTTATGTGGAGCAGCCTGAAGGTTTTGATGTTCCAGGTAAAGAAGATAAATTTTACAGATTAAAGAAGGATTTATATGGTCTTAAACAGGCACCAAGGTCTTGGTATTCAAGAATTGATAAATACTTCTAGGATGATAGATGAATCAAAATTTTATCTGAGTACAATCTTTATATTCTTCAGTTAGGTCACACATCTTTATGTTGATGAATTGATATACACATGGAACAATGCTAAGTTATTTCAAAAGTTTAAGTCACACATGATTGTTGAGTTTGAGATGAAAAATATTGGAGAGTTACATTATTTCTTAGGAATTGATGTTTGGCAGAAAGAAGATGGTATTTTGATGTCACAAGGCAAGTATACTTTGGATATTTTGAAGAATTTTAGAATGATGAGTTGCAATCTAGAAACAACTCCGTTAGAAATTGATTTGAAGTTATATGAAAATGATGACTCCAAATTAGTTGATGTTACTTTGTATCATCAATTGGTTGGAAGTTTGAACTACTTAAATTTAACTCGACGAGATATATCTTTTGCATTCAGTATGGTATCTAGATTCATGTCAAGCCCCAAGGAAATACATTGGAAAATAGCTAAGAGGATTTTGAGATATCTACGTGGTACAATTGGTTATGGTTTGATATACAGATCTATATAATATTTCAGGCTTATTGGTTATATAGATTCAGATTGGGAAGGTTGCATGGATGACATGAAATCAACTTTAGGATATTCATTCATCATGGTTTCAGCAACAGTTGCTTGGAGCACTAAAAAACAACCTATAGTTTCTCTCTCCATAGCAGAAGCGGAGTATAAAACAATAGCGACAACAACATGTGAAGCAGTCTATTTGAGAATGCTTTTGAAGGATCTTCATGAGCAGCGGGAACAACCCATTCAGTTGATATGTGATAATCAAAGTGCTATTCAAATGACCAAAAATATAGTGTGTCATAAGAATACTAAGCATACTGATATCCAATATCATTTTGTTCGATATTTGGTTCAACAAGATGTAATCGAGATCATTTATTGCAGAATAGAAGAACAAGTAGATAATATATTCACCAAAGCACCATCAAAGGAAAAGTTTTGCAAATTTAGAGATGATATTGGAATATTTCCAAATGATCATTATGGGGGAGAAATGTTGGAATTATTCATTTATCATATTCTAGATGTAATTGTTTTTAGTATTATTATTATTTGTTATGTCTAGAAGGTATAATTAAGGTTAGGAAATATATTTGAGAGATTCATGGAGAGATTGTTGATATATTTTAGGAGAAGATGATTTATCATAACATATTCTCTCATTGTATTTATTCATGCTTTGATAAAGAGAAAGTTTGAGACGAGTGTTCATTGTTATTTCTTTATTTCCTCCATTATTATGCTGGTGTATTTCTTCAAGCGGGGGCTTGAGGGGATAAGTGTTTATTTATTTTATATTACCCATTTTGTGTAATGGGAGGGGGGGAATGATAAGTGGTTATTTATCCTCACGAATTACAAAAGCCCATCCTTGGTTTGTGGAAGGGGTTCCCTGGATTGGCTAATTCTCTCATTCTTTTTTTCATTCACTCACTCTCATTCTCATCCCCATTCTGGTGTTGTTGTTGGTCACCTCACTCAGTCATTCACCCGATGTTTTCACTATTCATCCTTTCTCATGGATTATATACTCCATTTATTCATTCACTCACTCACCTTTCCTCATTTTCATGTATTGGCTTGGGAAAGGAAGACAAAATGTTGAAGAACAACCATAGTTGTTGGTTGTAGAGATTGCTACTATAATTAAACCATGATTGGAGGCCTGCATGTTCGAGATGCTTGGCCTGTGTTCATATTTCATCACAACTATGAGTCCTGAGAGTCCCAACATGGATATTCTGGACCAACTGCACTAGAGCCCTATAAGGAGAGGGACTTCATGAGGGACTGCATGGTAGAGAAGGGTGGAGGTCCATTCTCTTGGGTGGTGTAGGATGGGTATAAGAGAGTTGAGTACTTGGATGGTTTTCAGTGTTGGAGAAGCCTACGAGATCTTGAGTTCTCACTGGTTTTGGAATCCATGTAACACTCTGTAATTGTCCTTGTGGATTCATAGCCCTGGCTCGGGGGTGACATTACTATTGAGACTTGGAACAACAATGTCTATGGTTGGGTGAATGTCCTTGGTCTGCAGCCAATTGGTGTCTTATTTTATAAAAGATAAGTGCTCTTTGTTATGGTTTCTTTTTCTTATGTATTTATTTCTGCTACTTATCCAGTTATTATACCTAAGATTGTACCTATAATATGCATGTTTGCTAGTTAATGTTGTGCATGGTATATTGTGAATGTATTTTATGTTGTGGTATGAATATTGATCATTGCATGTATGTATTTCAGTCTTCTTTATTAATTAATTGTTATCATAGATTCAAGATCAATGAAGAGGTACGTTCTTGGTGTGGCATGCCCGTCCTATGGGGGCGATGGGTATTTGCAGCTTGGTAACATAGTAGAATTATAGTGGTGTTTCCTAGCTTGCGTGTCCAGAGACATTACAAAAACAAAGCACTATGAAAGGAGTTCCAAGACCCATCTCTATAAAAGAGATTTCATCTTTGCAGCTAAAGAGATGTTTTAAAAAAGAATACCAATTGTATTCAACCCATGTGGAGGAACCAAACAATACAAAAGGGCCAAACCTTGAATAGTTTTCAGTACTACAAGAATTTGAGGATGTATTCCAAAAAATACTAGGGTTTCCACCAAAGAGGGATATAGATTTCTCTATTGATTTAGTGCCATGGGTTGCTTGGTGTCAAAAACACCTTACAAAATGAGTACACTAGAATTAAAAGAATTACAAATGCAGTTGAAAGAATTCTTGAAGAAAGGGTACATACGTCCAAGTGTTTCAACTTGGGGAGGACCAATACTCTTTGTCAAAAAGAAGGATGGGACTTTGAGGATATGTATTGATTTTCGACAGTTGAATAAATACACTGTGAATAAAAAGTACCATCTACTGAGAATTGATGGCCTCTTTGATCATCTAAGAGGGGAAAACATATTTTCAAATATAGACTTGAGATTAGGGTACAATAAAGTAAGAATCAAGGAAGAAGGCATCAATAAGACATCCTTTAGAACCAGGTATGGGAATTATGAATTTGTAGTGGTGTCATTTGGAATTTCCAATGCAACAACATTCTTTATGTGCTTAATGAATGGCATATTTAGAAATTATTTGGATAAGTTTTTCATAATATTCTTGGACGACATACTTTTTTGTTCTAAGTCAGAGGAAGAGAATGAAAATCACCTAATATTGGTATTGAAAGTACTGACGGAACATCGGTTGTATGCCAGCTTTAGTAAGTGTTATTTTTACCAAGAACAAATCCATTACTTGGGACACATTATTTCAGAATGAGGTATAACAGTTGATCCATAGAAGATTTAATCCATTAGAGGATGGCCAACACCCAAGAATGTTTCAGAATTCAAATCTTTTATGGGATTAGATGGTTACTACAGAATATTTATAGAAGGTTTCTCTAATATTTCTCATCTAGTCACTTCTTTGAAAAATAAGGGAATTAAATTTGAATGGACATCTGAGTGTGAAGAGAACTTTAATTTGTTGAAAGAATTACTTACTAGTGCACCTATTTTAAATATTTTTGACCCAAATGAAAGTTTTGTGGTATGTACAGATGCATGAAAGGAAGGATTTAGTGGATTCCTTACTCAAAATGGACATGTCATTGGTTATGAGCAGGGATGATTTTAAGGATGAAAATTTATTTTAAAATGTAGAAACCTTGGCGAATCTTACTAATCATTCATATGCCAACTATAAAATGCTTGGCGATATTTTTGTAAAAATATTCAAATTTCTAAGGATTTAATACAATTTGTATAAACTTTTGGCGATTCTTAAGGTAAAATAGTTTTTTCCTATAGAATTTGGACGAATTATTTTTAGAATAGAGAATCTTAGTTTGGGAAAACCATGGAAAATTAGCCCATGAGAAAAATTTAGCCCCTAAAATCATCCCTAGTTATGAGTCCACAAATCTTAAAGAAAATGAGAGGAACTATGCCACACATGACTTGGAAATTGCTTCCATTGTTCATACTTTGAATATGTGGAGGCATTATCTCAGGGGGAAGAGATTTGAATTAAGAATAGACCACTGTGGTCTGGAATAATTGTTTGAACAACAAACTTTGAATGCCAGGAAAACGAGATGGATGGAATTTTTAAGTGAATATGATTTTGACATAAAGCATATCAAAGGAAAATAAAATGAAATTGTCGATGCACTTAGTAGAAGAGTACATCTCATGCAAGGTACAACTGTTAGTATGCATCAATAAAATTTAAAGAGAAGAATTTTAGATGATGTTGTCTCAGATCAACATTACATACATGTAAAGGAAAACTTACAAAAAGAAAATGTACAACATAAAATTAAATAATATGAGATGAAGGAAGATTGATTACCTATGCATAAAAATATAATTTATGCTCCTAATTATGGAGAACTTAGGAATTTGGTATTAAAAGAAATAAATAATGTTCCATATGTCAGACATCTTGGTTACCAAAAAATAAATACATAAGTAAGAAGCCAATTATTTTGGCCAGAAATGAAGAAACATGTTGTTGATTACATTTCTATATGTATGGAATGTCAGAGAGTGAAGGTTGAGAATAGGCACCCAATGGTTTTTCTACAAGCCTTACCAATTCCAGAGAAGAAATGGGAAGTGGCAACCATTGATTTTATAATCAAATTACCAAGGACAAAAGGACACCATGATTCAATCATGGTAGTGGTTGATAAGTTTACAAAGGATGATCATTTTGTTCCTATAAAAATGACCCATACAACAACTAATATTGCAGAAATTTACATGAGGGAGATTGCTAGGTTGCATGGGATACCTAAGACAATTGTCTCAAATAGATACCGAAAGTTTACTTCAAATTGATGTAGGGGATTGACTAAAGGATTTTGTACAAATATAAACTTTAGCATATCATACAATCCATATCCAGATGGGTAAACAGAGAGAGTCAACCAAGTAATTGAAGACATATTGAGAGTGTATGTGATGGATAAGCCATATAAGTGGGAAGATTACTTGCACTTGGTTGATTTTTCCTATAATAATGGGTATCAAAATTCATTGAAAATGAGCCCATTTGAAGCTATGTATGGTAGGAAATGAAATACTCCAGTGAGTTGGGACAACCTAGAAGATAGAGTGGTAGTTCGGCCAAAATCGCTCAAGGATATGGAAGACCAGATGGTTAGAATTAAGCAGAATTTAAAGGCAACTCAAGATAGACATAATTTTTTTGCAGATAAGAATAGGACAACTAGAGAATTTAAATTGGGTGACCATTTGATTTTAAATGTGAATCCCAAGAGGAGCTCTGTGAAGTTGGGTAGTTGTACAAATATAGCAGCCAGATTCTATGGTCCATTTGAGATACTAGACATAATAGGGACAATTGCATACATGATTGCATTGTCTGCTTCCATGAATGTGCATAATGTATTTCATGTCTCTTTTCTAAAAAAAATGTATACATGATCCTAACCATGTTATTGATTGGCATCTAATTCATGTAGAGACAGAGGGAGACTTTCATATCCAACCGATGCGAATGTTGGACATAAAAGTCAAAATGCTCTGGAATCGAGTTATAAAGCTAATAAAATTCCAGTGGAACTGCTATGGTCCTAAAGATGGTACTTGGGAGCATGAAGATGCCATGCAAACACAGTACATGCAACTTTTTGAATAAATTTTAAGATTTTGATCTCTGTTTTGTATATGCACTAAGGACAATGTCAAAATAAGGGGGAGAGGATGTAACACACTAGGTTTTGAGCCCCATATTAAATAATGTATTTTGTTAATCTAGGAAATGATGGAGTGGCCAAAGAATTTAAAGGGGATAGTGTTCCTAGGAAATGTAATTTTTTGATCATTGTCAATAATAAATACATATTTGGCTGTTAGACGGAAAATGACAAGAGTTCTAGGGGCTATGACTCCACAACAAAGGGGGCTTGAGGGGCTAAGTATTTATTTTATACTTTATTTACCCATTTTTTTAATGGAGAATAATAGTTACAGGAGTTTCTTGGTGGGGGAGGCCAAGTGGGTCGTTAATTCCAATACATAAACCCATCTTTGGTTTGGGGTGGGGGTTTCTTCTTATTCACTCATTCACTCACTCGCTCAATTTCTCATTGTTCAAATCTTTCGTTATATTCTCACTCCATTCATTCTTTCACCCACTCATCTTTACTCATTTGTGTCTTGGCTTAGGAAAGGAAAACAAACTATTGGAGAGGAGCCATGGTTTTGTTGACTGTAGAGACTATTGTTGTTTTCCAGCCATGAATCAAGTCATGCATGTTTGATATGCTTTGTCTTGTGTTAAGTTTTTCTTATAGATCTAAGTCTTGAGAGTCCCAACATGAAGATTCTATACCAGCTGCACCGAATCCATAGAAGGATATGGATAGCCTGAGGGACTGCGTGGCAGAGAAGGGGTTCCATTCTCTTGGGTAGTGTAGGATGGGTAGAGGAGAGTTGGTGTACTTTGGATTGTTGTGGGTGCTGAAAATCCATTGAGAGCTTGAGTGTTGACTGGTTTGGGAAGTCAAGCGACACTTTGGAACCGTCTTAATGGATTCATAGACCTCGCTCAGGGGTGACACTGTTGTTGAGACTTGGAACAATAATGTCTATAGTTGAGTGGAACGTCCTTGGTCTTCATCTAGTTGGTGATTTGTTGCATTAAATATAAGTGGTCTCTGCTATGGTTTTATTTTCTTGTGTATTTAGTCTGCTGTGTATTTACTTATCCATGAAATTTGTATCTGTAATATGCATGCTTGTTGGTTATTGTTGTGCGTGACATATGTCTCATTTATTTATGTCATAACATGAATCTTGATCTATGCATGTGAATATCGCATGCTTCTTTATTAATGATGAGTTATATTAGAAGTTTAAAGAAGTCCAGAAGAGGGCTTGAAGTGGCGTAGCCCATCTTGGGGGTGGCTGGCAACCATGTCCTCCAGACTTCGACCTTCAGTTAATCTCCCTTTTCAATATTTTGAGTTCCCCCATAGTTAAAATTCACTGAAACCCTTCCAATAACTCTTTTAGAATATCATACAATCAATCTTTAATCACCCATGGAATGGATGGTCCCATCCCATATGGAGGCTTCAATGAGATCAAAGGTCGTGACTTTATCGGACATTAAGATGGATGGAAATAATCAATTCATGACTTCGAAGCTCTGCAATTCTGGAACATTAAAAATTCCAAGTCTCTCAACTCCCTTGGAGTGATACTCGCCAAAGCTCTTACCCTATCCTTCCATTGTTTTATCGAATGATCATGAGAACTCCCGAACCGTCTTATATCAATGGGCTATGTGAATTCCCTACTCTGGGGCTCTAGGACATTAAAATGCTCAAGTTTTTCAACTTCTCTAGAGTGATACCCGTCGAAGTACGTACCCTATCCTTCCATTGCTTGATCTAATGGTTGATAAACATCTTGAAGGAATCTTAAATTGATGGTTTGCTTGAATTCATTATTCAGGGGTATCGACACTTTTGTTGGTAGATATGTTGGACTCCCTTGGGGGGCATACTCCCGGAGATGACATGGAATGATGATGTCACCTATGGTGACATGTACCTATGACATGCATGCCACATGTCACTAAAGAAATGAATAGGTTGGGGCCCAAAATGTACCAAATCTAGTTGACACATGACCCCACATGGAACCCCTTCCGTGTGGCTTATGATGCATCATCCATCAAATGGAATATCCACATCCTCTGCTCTAGATCTGATGGCTTACATGATTTCGACACTTCTAGGATTTTCCCATTCTCTAGTAATCACCAGAGTGGTGAAGTTATGAAACTTCACTATCCTTCCACCATTGCTAGATATGATGGTCAACCTTACCTTTGAAGTCCTTCCCTTGATCAAATGATCGATGCAAATTTGAGACTTCGACACTTCAGGACTCTGGGTTATAACATTTATAAAAGGGTTAAATTTTCCTGGAGTTACAATTCCCTAAGTGGTCAATGCTAGATGACCCTGACTGATGACTGAGATTTCAACTGAGCCTCCTATCAAATCAGATGATCGGTGGGACTTCCTAACTTCAGAATTTTCATGCTTCTGCCTTGTCTTTGATAATCGTCGAAGAGACAAAGTTCTAGAGTCTTCATATCCTACTTGGCTTCGATTGACGATTGGCGATCAAGTAGTTCAATTTGATGGTTGGGACTTAATCCCACCCAATCCCTAGTTTCACCTCTATCCGACGGTCCTTTTTGACCTCTCTCCTTATCTAACGAATGAGATCTCGCTGATTTAATGGTTGTGATCACTCTCGAATTCAAATGGGAATGGTCTCAATTTCATGATACTTTACAAAGGTTCTCTGGCTACATGATTCTTAAGCTTCTACATAATCTCTACAATGCTATAACTCCTCAACTTTAAGATATCGAGGACATACTCTTTCTTAACCATAATACCTTGTTCAATAATTTTGGCCCATACCAGTCTAGTGTTTCAACTTCAAGCTCTGATACCAATCTGTAACATACCCTACTACCCCCAGGATGGGCTACGCTACTGCCACAACAACATACCCAACCACCCACAGGATGGGCACGCTACCAGAAGCTCACTTCTAAACTTATCTTAAATTTGAATAAATTTATAATTACTGAAGAGGCATGAAATATTCACATGAAAAGTTAAATAGTCATACTACAACATAAGGAAATGAGACATATGTCATGCACAACAATAAATAGAAATCATGCATATTATAGATACAAATTTCATATATAAATAAATACACAGTGGAATAAATACACAAGTAAATATTACCATGATAGAGAGCACTTATCTTTCATGAAACTAATCACCAACTCGCTGCAGATCAAGGATGTTCCACCCAACCATATACATTGTTGTTCCAAGTATCAACAACAATGTCACCCTTGATCTAGGTCTATGAATCCACAAGGATATTTCTATAGTTTCACTCAGCTTCCAAAACCAGTCAAAACTCAAGCTATCAAAGGATTTTCAACACCCACAATAATCCAAAATATACCATCACTCTTCTACCCAACCTATACAACCCATAAAAATGGATGCCCTTATCTTCCACGTAGTCCCTTAGGCTTTCCATATCCTTCCAGGGATCTAGTGCATCTGGTCAAGAATTTCCATGCTAGGACTCTTAGGATTCGTAGCTGTGAGTAAAACTGAACACAAGACAAATCATCTCAGACATGCCAGAATTAGTTCATGGATGGATTACACCAACAATATTTACATCCAACAAAACCATGGCTCCTCTCCAACAATTCATTTTCCTTTCCCAATCCAAAACATAAATGAAGAAAGATGAGTGGGTGAAAGAATGAGTGGAGAGAGAATAGAAAGAAAGGTGTAAACAATGAACAATGAGTGAGTGAGTGAATGAATGAGGGAATAAGAAGAAGAAGAAGAACAAACAACCCACAAGATGGGTTTATATCTTTACATGAAAATAAAGAACGACATGGCCTTCCGTAAGAATCTCATGTAACCACTCCTCTCCATTAAAACATTATGGGCATTTAAAATATAAAATAAATAATTATCCCCTCAAGCCCCCTCTCTTATGGAATCATATCCCCATATACTTGTTGGCCTAGTCTATCTAGCAACCAATGATGTATTTATTATTAATAAAGATAAAAAAATTACATTTCTTAGGCGCACTAGGCTCTTTTAATTGTTTTGGAACTCTGACATTTTATTAACAAAATACGTTATTAAATACGGGGCTCAAAACTGTGGTATTACAATTAAATAGGCATTATTAACTAACGTTGACCTTTATTACATGGAAAATATATTATTCTATCTATGTGAGGGGTTAGGGAGGTTAGGTTCCTAAAAACATAACTAAACCTACCAAGTTAAAAGCACGAACTCAACATAGATCATCCTATGGGACTCACTGGTTAGCAATGCTATTGTTTTGAAACAATGCACCAACTGCGGGGTGTATGATCTGTTGGTGATGCACAGATTGATTTAAAAGTGTTTTTTGCAAAAAAAATAAATTTTGATTTTTTAAAATACAACTCATTTATCTATGTTTTTGTTTTATAATTTAAATTTATTTTATCTTTATATATGTTACTAACAATATCTTTATGTGAATCAGAGATGACAATGACAAGAGGAGGAAGAGGCAAGGAAACAATAGGTTGATACCTACACATTTTTGCTTGAGTGGGAGGCAAGGGAGAGGGATAGGAAGATGAAATATCACCCTCTTTCACAACCTACACATGAAATTTTAATGAATATTATCCTCTTGAAGTTTTATTAGGAGGGTACATCCCCTGGGGGGAGCTCTTCATTGTTACAATAGTTGATTTGTCACTAGCATCATGCGAGATACAGTTTCAGAGTCGGTCATGACCTGTGATATCATCCCATGAAGGAGGATGTCTATTTCATTACTGAATTGTCTAGAATGGGGGTGTATTTGTCCCATTTCTTTGCGCTATAGCCTAGTTTTTCATGAGAGATCCAACTAACATATGTGTAGAGATATTCTAGTCCATGTATTCTTTCATCTTCAAAGTTCTAGGTTCATGATGGTCAACTGCAAATAGGTGAATTTCAGAGACATGATGTCATGTACTTGTGTTATATGATCTCATCACCGTCGTAGTATCGATCTGATAGGAAACTTATTAGTTTCTCTTTGTTGTATCATGTACATAATTTATTTTAGAATCTTTGATTGATTAGGTGGGAGGATATTTTTTGAGACAGTTTTTTCATGCATTAGATCATTGTCGCTCTATTTTGTCTAGGACAAGATTCTTCCAATTTGTGTATGAGTTGTATATACTATGTTTCGAGAGGGTTCATGCCACTCGACCAGATGTACCCCATTTTCCTTCTCGGGCTATGTTTGATGCACATATGCATATAGAGGGAATTTGATCCCAAGAGGGGCCAAAACGAGTTTCCCATTACTTCAGTCAGAAACGAGGTATTTTATTTATTGTCTAGTGAAGAAGATAATTTCCTCGATATTGTAGAGTACCTATACGCAGGAATATATTGGAGAGGGTGTCCAAACAACCTATTTAGAGAAGGGAAACCACCTGATGAGAAATACAATATTATATTTATGTTTTGATCAATCTATTTGCATATTTTATGTATTATTTAATGCACATGTAATATATTGTAACATTTTATTCCAAATATCTTATTATTATTCTCTATTATTTTAGATATATTGGCACATATGCTAGGGATGAGCCTCCTTAACATGATCATGAGGTGATGGAGGATGCAAAGGATGGGTCCCTATTAGTAGATAGACCGCACATGGCACACATGATAGATATGAGAGTTCGACTAGTAGTGGCGGATGAGCTATGTCGTGTCATGACTAGTCACAGAGTGGTACCTATAACCCTAGAAACACATTATGCTTATAGGATCTCTTTACTACATGGAGGAATTTTCCTTAAGAGATGATGATGTTGATGCATCATATTTTTCGTGTCATCAACCTCATTGATACATTGAGGGGTGGGGTGTTGGGGAAATTCAATTGCTTAAATTGCTTTCATTTAATTATCAACCAGGGATGCTCATAATGTTGTGATGATGCCATCAAAATATATGTAGGAGTAGACATCTAACTCCAATCTAAGAAAATTCAATCAAATCCTAACTCTTGCATTCCACTTAATAAGACTTAGTTGTTGTAGGCATGAAAACACTAGCTCCCTTTTAGGAGGTATTCTCAGAATGTTTCAAATAACCCATCAACAATCAAGATCATCAAGTAAACACTCATGCATTGAAAATAAATACACTTAAAAAGGCTTAGTTGTTGTAGGCATGAAAACACTAGCTCCCCTTCAGGAGGTCTTCTCAGAATGTTTCAAATAACCTATCAACAATCAATATCATCAAGTAAACACTCATGCATTGAAAATAAATACCCTTAAAAGGCTTAGTTGTTGTAGGCATGAAAACATTAGCTCCCCTTCAGGAGGTCTTCTCAGAATGTTTCAAATAACCTATCAACAATCACCCTTCAGGAGGTCTTCTCAGAATGTTTCAAATAACCTATCAACAATCAAGATCATCAAATAATTCTAATAAAAACAATAAAGCATATAAACCTATTCAAAGCATTAAAACAAGAAGAAAATGCTACTATGGTCTATTTGGAGTGAGCTCAATTCTCCCAAGAAAAAAGTAACACATAAACTAAAGAATTCTAAATCTAAACTAAAGAATGGAAACTGATGTGAAAATAAAGCTTGATTCTTATTCCATCATAAGTTGGATACAATGCTCCAAGAGTCCTCCCCTTGAAATGGAGGAGGCACTCCTATTTATACAGAAGTTTAAGATAACTTAGATCCACAAATCTCTCCTAGATCCACAAATGTGTCATTTGGTTACAACCATGTGCTCACACATATCAAGTGATATCTCTAAAAATCCTCTCACAAATCTCTCTTTCATGATTAATCTCCATCCAAGATACTTGAGTAAATCTCCAATTCTTCATCAAATCTTTGAGGGGTTGAAGAGGATTCGAATTTGAGGCTTGATGGTCAAGTTTGACTTGGTTGGAGTCTTCAAATACACCTATAAACATCATGAAACTCATCCCGCTTTTATATATAAGTGTAAACATGTTATTTTTCCAATATTTAATCATAAATTCACTCAAAAACACTAAAATAGATGCATTGGAAAATAATATGTCTAAAACGCATGTAATCATGAAAATCGTTTAATGTAAGGGTATGGGAAAGAGGAATATGGTTAAAACTGAAGTGAAAGTGAATTAAAAGTGAAGTGAAAGGTCAGTAAAAAGATGGTACTTTGGCAACCCAACATACCCCGCAACTAAAGGTGTTGCATGTGCTCATGCAACCTTGCATTGAATTTCTTCAATTGTGTGATGGATCCTTCTTCTTCTTCTTCTTCTTCTTTTTTTTTTTTTTTTTTNTTCTTCTTCTTTTTTTTTTTTTTTTTGAAAGATATCTAAGTGGTAGCTACTTTTTGTGGTTTCTTCTTGTGTGACAACCATAAGTATTTCCTTATGTAACAACACTTTTTCTTGCTTATGGTTGGTTCTTGTGTGACAACCAAAAGTATTTCTTTATGTAGCAACATTTCTTCTTCTTGATTATGGTTGGTTCTTGTGTGACAACCCTTTCATTTTTCTTTTTCTTGCTACAACAAAGAATAGACTTGAAATTTCAATCATATGAATGCATTCAAAATGATGATTCAGTAATGTGTGTATCAATCATTCAATCCTTTTAGTCTTATTCAATAAGGTGTATTGAAGTATTTCAAATGCATGGAATCCATCCTCCTCATGGTAGATTTGCTTTGGAATATGTGTTTCATATGCAAATCAATGATGTATTTTAGGAAATCAATGAAGGAGCTTTATAAAAGCAACAATAATCAGTTGGGAAAAACATGTTGGTCACAACATATGAGGTTATAAAAGATGTAATATAGGATAAATGAAATGACAAAAGAATATAAGGTATGATGAATATCCCCCCCCCCCCCCCCCCC
>CBVK0102975338.1:0-15108 GCA_900067695.1 Picea abies
ATAGCTTGCATTCATGGTTACTGAAAATGTCTCTTCTATTTGGCATGGTCATGTCCTGGGAGGTATATTTCTCCTAGAGACTACCTATCTCTGAGCATCATTTATGGTGATGTCACTCCATGACATCATGTTTGGAAGGTTTTTCCCTCCATTTTTTATTATTTGCATGAGCTAGATGACTCCTCTTGAGTCTTGACTTCAAAAATAGATCATGCTACCTGCCATGTGATCTCACTGTCCACTAACCAAGTCCCCCTTTTTGAATATTGCACCAGAGAGAAGATCAATGGGACTTATCTTATTTTCTCTTTCATTGCTTGCACACTGGAAATATTGATGACATGCATAACAATATTGAGCACCCGTACCAGAGAAAGTGGATCAAATACAATAAGACATCTTTCGATCTCTCGTACCAGGGAAAATGGTCCTTCAAAGAATTAAGGGTTCTCGTATAAGTGATAATGACCATTGTTGTGATTTTTCTTGCTGCCCAATGTCTACTACAATCACTGCTATCATGAGAACTTGAATTCCTTGATAGTATCACGCAACTTTGATTGTCACAATGAATCAATGTTGGCTCAAGCATCTGACCAAACAAATCAACAACAAGTATGATCTCAGATTTTGCAACCTCATCTCGATGACTTAAACTCTGTCAACTGGAATTCACAATCCAAAACTAATTCAAACACTATCAATTTATATAATTGGCGCAAAGGGCAGAGTTTTTAACGCTCCCTCTATCCAAGAAACTGATTTCCCACAATCTATGGTCACGATCTATAATAGGAAACAAAGGCGTGTGACAATACTCCTTGTTTCAAAGCACCATCGGTTGAATTTATGATTCATGAAATGATAATGTCCAAATATACAAAGGCTCCTGGTCTCTCTGATTAGTCATCAATCTATCAAAAGTCTCCAATCGATTCAACCAATTCGATCTTGCAATACACTGTCATCGTAAATTTCTATTAATTGGGATTCTTGCAACAATTACAAAACAATTTGATGCCTATGAGACTATTATCGATCAAAAAAAGCATCAACTAATGATCTTGGCCACAATCCAATCAATACAAATGATCGACCACACTCTTTGATGGTGAAATATAAATTTACAACCCTCATCCACAAGACATGTGTGATTTTCCTCTTTTGTGCCAAGCTCTACAGGCCACAAATTTTAATCCCATGTATGGAAGAAACAAGTCTTCAATTAGTCTTTGCATGATGTATTTTCCTCTGAGTGATACAAGTCATGAATTTCAGGGTGACTAGATGTGAATACACTTTAGTGATTCACCACCGAACTAATCTAAGTGTTGTCAATTGAACGACAGTCCAATTTTCCAAGGATTTATCATTCCCATGCTATAGTCACGACTATACTCCAGTAATTCCATCTCTGCGACCAGAAATCGGAAGGCTTTAACGTTGTCACTTTGTTGTTAATTACTACAGGATTGTGTTCAGTAAATTAGTCAATGTAAGCATCGGCGCAGCCATGGCTATTGCATCTGTAATGGCTTCTAAAATGATCAATACCATAAACTACAGATCAACTGATTTTGCATAATGGAAAGTTAATTTCCATATTGAAATATCTGAATCCTCTGAATGACTAGCAGACCAGGGTTTGTTTCTTTTCATACAATCATCTAGATTATGTGAATTCTCTATAGTGCTCTGCATCTTTTCTTCAGCCAACTCTTCTCCTCGTTCATTCAAATTTGACATATCTAGTTGTTCCTTCGCCATATTCTTGCACTGTAGGAATTTAGATCATGAAACTTCTCTATGCTTATTTTATCTCCCAGCAAAGATATAAACTAGTGCACCCATAAGTATGTCTTATTTCCAATTTGGTATTGTAGTCAAAATCAAACAATGCACATTGATGGTAAATACTAATATAAAAAATTCTTCCAAGAGCTCACGACAAAAGATTTCGTATAAAGTTGTAATGATAATGGTTGGAATCTCATCTTTTTCTTTTCAGTTTTTTGTGTGGAGGAAATTATGAGCTATGCCCCATTTTAATTTTGGATGACTATAGTGTTGTTTTGTATCCTTAAAGGGATGGATCAATGGATGCATATTGTGTATATGTGTGCGGGCTTCATAGGATCGTGCTTTTATTATAAATTTTTATTTTCTTCCTTTTACCTCGGCCATCCTATGAGGGAGTGAGGCCCAGTCGTGCTCTAATACCATGTTGTTTTTCTTCATATGAGATATAATCGATATATTATTACAATGATGAGTGTTCCATATATAGAGAACATATAATGACCATCCATGAAAGGATGTGTCCCTTGGATAATCAATAACTATTTATTGTTATCATTTACTTATTATATATATTATTTAATAATTAATAATTATATTATTAATTATTAATCTAAGAGAATCCCTTGAATAATCAATAACTATTTATTATTACCATTTACTTATTATATGTGATATTTGATAATCAATAATTATATTATTAATTATTATTCTAAGAAAATTTATTCTCGATGTTGTCCAAACATCAACACATGGTTAATATTTCTAGATCTTGGTATTTCCGCTACAGTATTATAGTTGATATTTTCAGTGTATAGTTATTCTATGATAATTGTTGTATGAAAGTGAATCTCATTATTAAATCATAAGGAAATAACTATCGAGATCTGAGAATCTAAAGAATCAACAAGACTTTGGAGGAGAAGCTTTAGAAGAATCACAGTTATTGAGTACCTTACATAGCTCAGTTTGATCTAAGTTTGAGGCTTTATGTTTATCCATTGAAGTCAAAGTTCTTGTATTCCCACCTTAAGCATGACCCTTTTAGATATACCAAATATGCTTTTGTGGGTTGCTTAGACTTTATGTTGGGTTACCCTATTAAACCCTTAACAATATCCCTTGTTCGTTATCATTGCATTATTATAGTTATGTAAGCTTATTATTTTGCTTCTAATTCTCTTTGTCTCCATTTATAAAACAATAATCTAAATTTAGACTTTTTGAACCTTGTCCATTTATGAATCCAAGACATGGGTACACAGTTTGAAACATGAAACCTTTACTACCAAACACTCAGCGCATTGCTCCACACCCCTTCCTCGATATTGATGCATTTATGAGTCCCTCCAAGAGCAATCAATAGGTTTGAATCAATCTGTCCACTCAACATTGTTTTAATTTTTTTTTAATTGGTTTATCTCATTTTTAATTAGTTGTACAAATATGACGAAAGCAATAAGGGGAACAATCGAGTGAACAATAAAGGTCCTGCTATAGAGTATTGAATGTTCTACATGGGTGTTTTAAATGATTTTTAATTGGTTTATCTTTTTTTTATTAGTTGTACAAGCATGACTAAAGTAAGCAGGTGAACAATAAGTATTGAATGTTTTACATGGATTTTGGGCATTGAATCCAAAGTTATTTTGGATCTAATTTCCCACACTTGATTATTCAAAGCATTTAATGCTTTATAGTCAGGTGCTTATTGCTTCCAAGCAGAGCAGTCAATGTTGTGCAACCAGATGTTTATTACTCTCAAGCAAAGTGTCGGTGAGCTATTGTCATGAATCTTCAATGTCTCTCTAGATGTGATGTTCACATAGGCATGTGGGTTTTGAAGGCCATGCACATGACATGTTCTTGCTTGATTTGTATTTCCTCCATGCATTAAACAATGATAGAACATGAACCCATGATTTTCCTTGTTCGTAGTGTCTAATTGCATTGCTTATGGTTTGTTTCGCTCTCTTCCATTGTTAAATGCTTATCTATTGATTGGGAGTGTGTTGTCAATGTGTGTTGAAGGGAAATGTATGTGCCCTTCTCTCACTGATTTATATTGTCCAAATGCACAAAATGAGGGTAAGACATGAACTTTCCCTCTTTTCTTTAACTTGTCCTCAGTTTGTAATTGCATTGTTTGTGATTTGTTTATCTCTGTGCCATTATTAGCACAGTTATATGTGGATTGGCCCCACTATTTGTGGCATTATAGTTGTTGAAGATTTGCAACTTCGAGCAGTCATTATCCACAAGAAAGTACAAGAAGACCCATCTATACCATTAAATAATCCCTAGGAAGACATTGAAGACCCAAGAAGAGAATTCAGCCCCACCAGTAAAAGACAAAAAATAATAAAGTAAACTTGAAGACCCAGAATGAGAGTCAGCCCCAGACAGGCGCCCGGATTAGTATAAATACAACATTGGATCATTTCACTTGGATATTCAAACAACTCTCCTTCTGCAGTGCGCACAAGGCAGTTGTAGCTGCAGTTGTGGTAATTTCGTTATTTCTTGGTTTATGGTTCTCTTGGAGAGTGTGGCACATTTGGGGAAGAAGCTAGACTTGGAGAAGCTCTTTATTGTTGTTATCTTAGCTATTCTATTGAGATGTTAGGTCTTGGAGATGCTAGCCTTGGGGAGGATCTTCTCTGTATGATATTTTGATCTGGTGATGGTGATGTATTGGTAATATCTTGGACTAAATTATTCTATAAGAAAGGTTGTTGGGTTTTCTCCCAAGGTTGGGTTCCCCAAGATAAGCTCTTGTGATCTTGTGTTGTGTTCTTATGTCTACCGGGCATGGTTAATATTTCTAGATATTGTTATTTCTGTTGTAGTATTATAGTTGATATTTTTAGTGTATAGTTATTTTATGATAATTGTTGTATGATAGTGAATATTTTTATTAAATCATAAGGTAATAACTATCAAGATCTGAGAAGCCAAAAAATCAACATCGTATCAGAGCTTTGTTGAAATATTTTCATTGCACAGTTTTCCTTTTAAGAGTTGAAATTGTCAAGCTCGTTGAGAACTTATTGAAAATTCATTGTATCTAGCTCCACCAGTTATCAACTCACCTTAATCCAGCGCATTCACTGCACCTCTCAGACTGTAGTTTCGTGAAAGTTGAAATTTCACCCTAAAACTCACTACGACAGTTGCAACAACATTTTGTAAAGTTCGTTGAGAAAATTATTGGGATGAGTTAGGAATAATTTTAGAATAGACTCGCTCGCCTTGCCCTAGTGCACCTACTACACTTCTCAGACTAACAATCTGTCAAAGTTAAAACTTTGGATTTTTCAGGATTATTGACATTTTCTTGACATTGAACCTTCTGATTCATATTTCAGACTTCTTGTCGAGATGATGTATTGTCTTAGATTAGAATACAATTTGTATGGTACTGCAAATTTCAGAGGTATGCACTTGTATATAAGTTATATGATGAGTGTGTTTGTAGGAAATGCACATTGGACATTTTTCCAAGCAATGGCAGTAGATCC
Organism: Picea abies; assembly: GCA_900067695.1. Taxonomy (NCBI): domain Eukaryota; kingdom Viridiplantae; phylum Streptophyta; class Pinopsida; order Pinales; family Pinaceae; genus Picea; species Picea abies. The sequence continues at coordinate 5,319 of CBVK0102975338.1, forward strand.
AAAGGGATCTTAGATCTAGTGCACTCAGAGGAAGCCCAAGAGTTGGATGCAATAGTGGTGATGTCTCCTATAGTATATGACAAACTCCAAATCAAATGGAACAACAACAAGAAGACTCCAAGTTTGCATATCATGTTTGATATTTTGTATTGCTACATCTTAAGTAAATGTTGTATATGGGGCAACTATCTTTAGAGTTTTATTACTACTGAGTACTTTTGATACCAAATGGTACGATGATCATTATGTAAACTCTCATTGTTTAGTACTAATTATGCACTTATTTACAAGATGAAATTGATCTCTTCTAGGAGATGTTCTTGGTTACAATTTTCTTTGTCCCAGGCAGTTTACCTTATAAATTCCATGTAGGTTACTATGAAGATGTTCTTGTTTTGTTTCGGATAGGTTACCATGGAGGAATGATTGGTAACAACACTAGAAAAGTGTTATTCGTGTTTCTTATTCTTGTTCTTGTTCTAGGCAGGTCACAGGTGATAGCTCTGAGAAAGAGCTATAGTGACGGTTGTTCGTGTTTCTTATTATTTTTCTTGTTCTAGGAAGGTCACAAGTGATAGCTCCGAGAACGAGCTATAATGACGGTTGTACTTGTTCTTGTTATTGTTATGGGCAGGTCACATGTAATAACTTTGATAGGGAGCTATAGTGACGGTTGTAGGAGGCATCATATTAGATGGTCTCTAGTTTGATACATGGAGCAAACTATCCAAATAAGGAGTTGTATACATGAAAGTATACATCCATATACTGAAGGAGAAGAGGACGAAGTTAGAACCTTTTGAAAAGAAGGGTACTTTTTTGGGATATAGAGTGTCTCATATGGAGATTAATAGTGAGGAGCAGTTGTTCATCCTTGAGACTACCAGGTGGAGTCAGTAGAGCCAGTGGATCTACCTAGAGATATTGTAGTGACCAGGATTCAAGAGGCCAACTTGGCTTCATGATACTTTGTAGGATGCAAAGAGGCATCCATCTCCCAATGACACTTTTAGGGAAAGAAAACAACCTCATAATTTCTCGTGTTACATAGAGTCACAGTTATGAGGAGGAGCAGGTGGCTCCACTAGTGGTCAGGAAGGTGGCCTCGACAAGTACCAACTCATAAGGAGCCATAGTTTAAAGGGATTCAATCCTCAGGATCCAATAAAAAGGAGCATCCTCCCATTACAGTTGATTGGAGATCAGACTTCATAGGAAGTCATCAGATGCAGGAGAGAGAAGATGGATTCAGAGATTGTATGGACTCGGAGGGAGTCAAGTTATAGAGGGAGCATGCAGACTGAGAGAGATTCATTTATTCAGAGGGAGTTTCCCCTCAGATTCAGGTGGGAGAGAGACATCTTCTAGGACTGGTAGACATGTGTCATGAGTTGAGGAGGCTTCTAGGAGATGTGATATCTCCTAGGAGGATACACTTGCTTCACTAGACCTTTCTATAGTGACAGAGGAGGCAATCAATCAAGAGGACTGGGATATGAATTTTTCCTCAGTCATAGAGGGAGCAACTAGTGAGGCAGACTGGACAACATGGTTTTCTTCAGTGATAGAGGGAGTTGGCCTCAGAGTTCAAGGTGGAGGATCCTGGCCAGATGTATTTTTTATTGGGATTAGAGGTGTGACAGTGATCAGATGAGATCTTCCTCAGTTAGGGGATACATATGAGGTTTGATATGATGGAATGCAAGTCCATGGCTACACCTATGGAGAAACATCTGAAGAAGTTGAGTAATTCTGCCTCATATTTAGATTTGGTGGATCCCATGATGTAAAGGAAATGGATTGGATCCTTGATGTACCTGGTTAATACCGGGCCAAATATTTTCTTTGCAGAGAGCACCCTTAGCAAGTATTTTGTTAAAGCCAAGGCAGTTCCATTCAGTTGCAGTGAAGCATGTGCTAAGGTACGAGCATGGTACAATTGGATATGATTTGTCTCAGGTGGGGAAGTGATGTTGTAGATATATATAGATTTTAATGGGTAGGGAGTGCAATAGACATATTGATCACCTTGGGGTGTTGCTTCATCTTGGTATCAGTTATGATTTCAGGAAAGCAAGTTTCTGTGGCACTCAGTACAACTAATACAGAGTATATTGCAGCTAGTGTTGCAAGTCGTAGAGCAGTGTTGCTTCAGAAGCTTCTTGTCGGACTTCATCCGAGACATGATACAAAAGGGAGTAGTGAAGCTCCAGTACATATCCACAAATGAAAAATTGGAAGATCATCTGAAACATGATACAAAAGGGAGTAGTGAACCTCCAGTATCTAGAGACGAATTTGGCATGATGCAGAATGTCTCCCTCACTGAGAGGGAGTGTTTATGTTTTGGGAAGCATGAGGAAGACATTCTCCTCAAATGGCCATGTGACTTGGCTAAGGATAATGGCCCAGGCATAGCCTTTATCTCATGTGACTTGACAAGGATCGACAAAGACTCAAGGTGTTCAGGCTTCTCCATATGGCAATATTGGGTTGAAATTTTCCTCCGATGGACATGTTGACTTGGCTAAGGAAAATGGCAGGCATTTTCCTCCAATGGCCATGTTGACTTGACTAAGGAGAATGGTACATTCTTCTCTGATGTCCATGCTGACTTGGCTAAGAAGAATGGCCCAGGCATAGTATTTATCCTTGATCATGCTGACTTGATCAAGGACCGATGAAGACTCGAGGTACATATGCATCAGAAAAACATTCTCCTCCAATGTCCATGCTGACTTGGCTAAGGAGAATGGTCCATAGCATTGATGTTATTCATGTATTAGCATCAAGAAATATCCTATGATGGCCATGTTGAATTCACTAAGGAGAGTGACCTAGGGTATTGATGTTCTTCGTGTATTAGCATCAGGTATTCTTCTTCGATGGCCATGATGACTTGGCTAAAAAGAATGACCCAGACATCGTCTCTATCCTTGATCATGCTAACTTGAAAAGGATCGTTGGAGACCCAAGGTGTTGTGTGGGAGAAGCATACATCAACTTAGTGTTATGTGGAAGAAGTATACATCAAGTGGGTGCATGCCGGAGAAGACTACATCAACCAAGCTCAAGGAAAACCTTTCTATGACATAATAAATCCAAGTATGAAGAATGCATCCCTCGTTGAGAGGGAGTATTGCATATTTAAACTTCGGGAAATCATTCTCCACAAGAAAGTACAGGAAGACCCATTTATACCATTAAAGAATCCTTAGGAGGACATTGAAGAACCAAGAAGAGAAGTCAGCCCCACCAATAAAAGACATAAAATAATAAAGTAAATATGAAGACCCAGAATGAGAATTTGGCCCCAGACATGTGCCCAGATTAGTATAAATACATGAGTAGATCATTTAATTTGGATAGTCAGACAACTCCACTTGAAAATTATTCTCATATTATCATATTATCTTGTGCATTTGATCATATTATTTTATGCATTTAATTAAGGGGATTTAACCATGACATGTAATGAAAGTAAAGTTTGGAAATTTCTCTTGTCTCAGTTGGAAGGGAAATTCATCACCATGGAAACTACAATGACGAAGAAGGTTGACCTTTAAAATATGGTAAGTCGAAAAAAGTTTCAATTGACTCTTGGTGAAATCAAGAAAAGAGTTGATGATCTAAAGAAAAATAACAAGGATGATTTTGAGGATATCAATACCAGCATGACACTCAAGGAGGATTTTGAAGATCTCATGACAAAAATGACATGCAAGGAAGATTTAGAAGAGATGAAGGTAGACATTATAAAAATGTTATCTAGTCCCTTATCATAAATTCTTCTTTTCAAGAAGAGGATAAGGAGAAAAATATGATCAAGTCTTGGTCACTACAATATCCTATTAGAGAACCAGGGAAACACATAAGCGAATATTTATGAATTCCAAAAAGAGGTGGTGTCTAAAAACACCATTACAGCACTAAGTGTAAGTGAGTATGGCTCAACATATAATGGGTAACAATTATTGGTGTTATTTCTTAGCTAATAGACCAATCCATAGGATCATCTATATATAGCCCAAAGTATAACTAAACTCCCTTAGAATAAGGAAGGCATAGTCAACTTTGATAATCTTCGACACATCCAATCTCCTATTTGTTTTTCCTTGACCTATGTACTGGTCGATTAAGTTGGGACCACCTTTGGTCGATCCAACCAACTATTTGACTACCTAGTCAACCTATTTAGTCAACTCCCAAGTCAACTAAGTGTCTCCAAAATATCCATAGGTCAGATGAACCTACTATTCAAATAACCCCCAATTAGCACAACTCTCTAGAGATTCATGAAGTGAAATTAACCATGCACACCCCCACATATTGTATCTTCCTAAAGCCCAAGCATATATTGAAGTTTCAAAAAATTAGCTTTTGTTAATGGCATCATAAATATATCAATGATCTGATCATCTATCTTGCAATAAATGAAAGACATAATAGTTTCATGTACCAATTGTATCAGATAATGGGCATGGATCTCCACATGCTTCATATTATAGTGAGAAATATGGTTTTCAACTACTTGTATTGCACTTTGATTGTCATAATACACTACAATGGACTCCTCAAAGGAGAATCCAAGCTCGCCCATTAGGTTGTGAATCCACATTGCCTATATACTGGCATTAATTGCACCTCTATATTCAACCTCAGTGGTTGAAAAAGAGACGACCTTTTACCTTTTACAAGACCAAACTATGGATCCAGATCCAAGATGAAATACAAATTCAAAAGTCAACTTCATGTCATCTTCATCTCCAACCCAATCTAGGTCAGTATAGTCAACTAACTAGTTCATATTATTATTAGAAAACTTTATAACAAGCTAATATGCACCCTTGATATAGCGAGAAACCTTCTTTGTGGCCTTCGAGTGGCTCTCCTTCATAACCTGCAAGAACCTAGAGACCACACTAACAACAAAAGAAATATTAGGTTGATTGTGAGTTAAATAAATGAGGCTACCAACAAGATACCAATAGAGAGTAACTTTCAGAGGATTGAACTCCTTAGTCATCTTCACTCCTCATTGGTAAGGTGTAGCACATGGTTTACAATGTTCCATTTTGAATCTCTACAATAAATTTAGAACATATTTAGGTTGAGAAATAAAGATACCATAACCCATTTGCAAAAATTAGATTCCTAGAAAGAAATGTCACCAACTAAGGTTAGTCATTTCAAATGTATTTTCTAACTGTCTCGATAGTTGATACCTTCCTGCTAAGAAAATTCCTTTGCTACTGATCAAGCCTTATGCCTCTCAACAACACCTTCAAACAAAAATTTGGTCTTGCATACCAATTGACATTTCACCACATTTTTTCCTTGTGGTCAAGGGAATAAATACCAAGTTTTATTCTTCATCAAAGAATTGTACAAATTAGCCATAATAATCTCCCATTCAATTTGACCATGTTCATATGCACATGTATTGGGATCATATCCCTATAGTACACATCCATCAAAGAAACACTACACCATTATTTTTTACCTCTACTTTTCCTTGAGTCATTTACATTCCATGTATCAACATTGTCTTAGGGTGAATCCATGAAGGTGGGGCACACTTATTGGCAAGTGGCACAAGTAGAAATGGTCTTCGCAGACCCTCGATTGAGGAATAATCTTGATTGCAAGATTACAGACCCTCGATTGAGGAATAATCTTGATTGCAAGATTAAAAACATAATTGGTGGTTTTGATTCAAAAATTACCTTGATTGAGGTATTTTAAAATCCTCGATCAAGGTCTAAACCTTGAACAAGGGCTTAAAAGCACATAAACCTTCCATATTTGTGTAGGTTTTCATAGCGCTACAACTTCCAGGAGGTGAAAAATATTCATTTCTTCCATGGAAGGTGGAGGACTTAGTGCTTGTAAATTCATTGTTGAATCTTCTATCCAATGGCATATAATTTTCTCATTTTTTATTTTATACTATATTTTTAATTTATTTTTTTCTAAAACTTATATAAATTGCTTTTCTCTTGTGTCGTGAAGGTCCCCAAAGAAAAATAAGTATCTTAAAAATTATACAACCAAAAAATTAGAAAAAGTATTGGGATGCCCATGGATATTCACTTTTCAAAAGGGTATTCAATGTTCTGGTTTTATATATATAGGAGAAAAAATGTGTTCAAAATACAAAGGTGTTAAAATGTGATTAAAATATTAATTAGTCACTTTAGAAAAAACAGAAATTTTAATTTCCATTTTTTTAAAAAGTGGGATACACTGCATTGTGTGTAGCTTGTGCTCATATAATTTTATTTTGAGAATTATACATTGAACACTAAATTAATTGTTGGGAACAAAAGTCACTTGTTAACTTTTTAAAAAATTTGCAAGGACAAACCTCTAATTAAATGCAAATTTGGCACATTAAATGACATTAATGTTTTTTTGAAAAAATATTGTTAGAAAGATATTACAATTCCATACAAAATGTTTTTTTAATGCACATCAAAATTCACGAGTCCTATAAGAGTTTCAAGGGATTCATTTTAAAAAATATGTAAAATGTCAAATTTGTGTTACCATATTTCACTATAAAGTGGAAACGTCTTCATGGATTTACCCTTTAGTCACCCATTAAGGAAGACAAATGTCCCATGTAGAAGAATTTGTTTGCATCAAAATCATTATAAGAGTATACAGTCGATTGATTAGACAAGCCATTGCTCATAGTGGACTCTACTATAGAATATTGACTACAAGTCAAATCTGTTATGCTAGCCATTTGTTTACTGGAGAAGTCGGTCAACACACTAGTCAATATATAATAGTGATTCAATCTAGGTTTTTTCACAATTTCAAATGGATATTTGCTAAACAATCCAAAAGAGGAGTTCAACAGATCAATTTGTGAAGTCTGATCTTCAATGACAACATCCCTCTTGCAAATAACTTTTTTTTACTAAATCAAATAACCCATAGGATTTCAACTGATTAGAGTTTCCCACCGTAATACACGCATGATTTTTTATATATAACTTCTTTCTCTTATCATTTGGAATATGAGCACATGCTATACATCTAGACATTTTGAGATATCAAACTAAGGGATTCCTTATAATCCATTTCTCAAGAGGGGCCATATTTTCTTTTGTCAGAATCATATTCGAAAGGTAGATTGAGTAGTATACAAGCTCTACCCAAAATCTAGTTGGTATACAATTGGTCTAAAGAAAATACTATTCCATTTCAACCAAGGTCCAATTCTTCCTTTCAACATCACCATTTTACCAAGGTGTGTAAACTATACATCTCTACCAAGAGATACCATTATGTGACAAGTATCTCTCAAAATCCTTTCTCACATATTCTCCTCCATTGCATCTCTTAAACATTTCATAGGTCAACTACATTGATTTGTAGCCAATGCCCTAAATTCCTTGAATTTTTCAAAGATGTGATCTTTATTCTTCAAGAAATATACACAAACATACTCGAAAATTTTCTCAATGAAAGAATGAACATGCCTTGAGCCTAGTAATGATGGTTGGTTCATTGAGAAAAGGTCACTACAGATAAGATCCAACTGGTTCTTTTCTCTACATGCCTTCCCTATCTCAAATGTAGCCCGATGATGCTTTCCAAGAACATGTCTTTGACATACACCATTGAGAACCACTACTCTGTGTAAGTCCATTAACCATACTAATATTCACCATTAGTTTTATACTGCAAAAATCTAGATCTTTGAGTTGCTCATGCCAAATTTTTCTTCTGATGGTTAGTGTTTCCTATGAGTGCAATTGGTCATGGATCCTTGTTATGAAAATCATAAAACTCATACTCTTCGTCCTTATGGTTACAAATACCCTCAACAACAACATAATCATTGTTAATATTCTTCATAACAAGCATATTATGCTATAATTTAGACTACTTGTGTTAGGGACCTAACCTCCCTAACCCCTCATGTAGGTAGAATAATATATTTTCCATGCAATAAAGGTCGATACTAATAAGGCCTAGTAATAAGAAAGATTAAGTTACATGTAATAATACCTAATAGAAGCTTCCACTTCTAGAATATATTCCTCTAGATTTTTCTTTTGGTAGATAGATTTAGTATAAATAGGAGTCAAGGGCATGAGAAGTTTTTGTCTTGAGAATTATTGTAATAGAGCGTTGCTCTGCTAAAGGTTTCCCCCTCGAAGAAGCAAGTGAAAATTGTTTCCTATCAATAAAGTTATTATTTTGGTGTTGTGGTTTCGTATATTGTATTGTTCTGTTGTTATTCTTTGCAGTATTTTAGTTTTCTTCTATTATAATAGATCTAGTACCTTACAAATGGTATGAGAGAACTTTCCTTGGTGGAAAATTGTGGGTTATTTTTTCTAGGGTAGAGACGTATTCCAACATCTTAAAACTACAGAGATTTGTCATTCAATGCGTAAATCCATGATTGGGGGAGCATACATGCAGAAATTATAAGTGGCACTCAAGTGCACATTGTTGGCCACCCTTGTAACCCTTGTTGGTACCCCTTCAAGTGGTAGTGCATCAGACAAAACCTATATACAAATCGACCTAGATATCCTAAATCCCTCTATAGATAAATTGATTGGTCTCCTTACTTCTATAGTTCCACTGAGAAAAACATTCAGGAAGATACTCACTAGTGCCTAGGTAATCGGGTAGTACGGCTAAGGGTACGATCTAGCCTCTTTATTTGGTGCCCTAAGGTATTGGGCTAAGTACTACTATTTGACCCCACGTGTATATCAGAGAGATATATCATATGGAAAACCCTTGTCTATAGAAACCCTAAAGACCCTAACCCTTGGGATAGAAACATAACAGAAAAGGAACAGACAATATCTACTACCACGCAACCTCACCTCCTGCATTCGGGTTGCAAAATTCCTACACATTTCTTCATGTTAAGAATTTTTCCATTTCGTCACTGTAGTATTATTCAGATAGCAGTATAACTCCATAGAAGTATCAGTGCACCATTATTTGAAACCTATCCCATTGGATTCCTCTCTTCACCTTGATCACAGTCATACCTATCATTTTTTACCCGTGGACCCGACCCCTTTCAGACACCCCTATTTGGCACCTATCCCATTGACTTCCTCTCTTTTCATTGATCATAGTGGTACCATTCACCAATAACCCCTTTCTGTGCGGTCCCACTTCCCCCCTATCTCATCCCCATGGCCCACATCCATAGCTAAGATTGGGAACAAATTATCATTACCTTGGACAAAGCTAATGAAAAAACCCAGATTGATATGTCTTCCCTTACTTCTAGTATTGCTAACCTCAACTATTAGTTTTCTCTGCTCGAATCACTTCCCACATTCATCACTCAATTGACCACCATGTGTCAGCAATCCCAGGATGTAGTGAACAATTTGAGCACATTTTTTAATCCCACCCCATAACCCTTCTCTTCTACCACACCTTAGAACCCTGAAGGTCTTGAATCCTCCCAGACCACATATTTTCCTTCCAACCACTTTCAGCGGGACCTACGTCCCCCTCCCGTGGAGGTGAAAAAATTTGATGGCTTGGATCCCACAGGTTGGGCCACTCAAATGGAACACTATTTATCTTTGTACGATATTACTGATGAGTTGGCCAAACTCCAGTATGGTTTTCTCCATCTAGATATGGAATGTTGGAAATGGTGGAAATGAAGAAAAAATTCTCGCCAAGGGTATGTGGCTTGAACACAATTTGTTGCATAGATTTATGAACGCTTTGACACTGACACCCACCATTTAGGCCATTTGACCAAGTTGAAACAATCTGGCATAGT